>LOEQ01002734.1:148827-160160 GCA_001685075.1 Bramus lutescens
GGATGAAGGTTCTATGGTGACATTTAAGATAGTCATCAATCTGACTACAGGGAAAAGCCAAATCTGGGATCTTTAATAGAACATCAGAAATAACCTCTTGTCCTCTGTCTCCAAAACCAGCAGAATGAGCTAAGAGTCCTTAAACAATGGCATCCCATATCACAGAACTGCCACCAAGGGCCATCCTTCCACCGCCATTGTTGGCCTTTCTGACAATTACTGCTCACCTAAATGACTTCTTGCCTCTGGCAACTTATTTAACCTCCTGGAATTGCTGTCCGCATGTGATTGCTATTTGAGCTAAACGAGACAACTTAGGAGATGCTCAGGGCAAAGCTATAAAAATCCCTATGGTTCTTGTTGATCAAAAAATAGTATGTTGCTGAAGATACTGGTGGACATTTCACTTCTCTGCAGAAGGGAAGGGACATTGTGGACGGTGCCAGATCTTGAAAAGTAGAGAGTGACAGAGACCCTTTCGCACGCTGTAGCAAACAATCCAGAAGTGTTTGGTGCTGGGGCATCTGATAGGACAGAGGGTCAAATCAAGAAGCTGGAACAGGAACTAGATGGTGCCACAGAGGGTTGGAACAGAAGGCAAGTTTGGGAAGCTGTCTTTTGTCGGTTTCTGTTGCCACAGCAAAATACACCTAACTGGGTAATTTATAAAGTACAGAAGTATTTCTGTCTTGTGGCTTTGGAAGATGGGAAGCTAAAGAACACGGTGACAATATCTTCTTGACATCTGGTGAGGGCTTCCATTGCCATGTCCTAGTATGGCAGAGGGGATTTGTACAGAAAGCCAAAATGAGCTCACCACCTCAGGTCTTCTACTTGTACACTTATAAAGTCACTGGTGTCACCATGTAGATTCCACCTTCATGAAATCCCAGTTGTCTCTGAAAGTCTCCAACTTCCAATATGGTTGATACGCAGCTATGGAAATTAGATTTCAGTGAATGAGCTTTAATAGGACACATCAAGCCATAGCAGGGACATGATAGAAATCAGGGGTGATTGACCAAAGCAAGATTCCCTGGAAATGACAGAGTCTGCAGACTCTGGTTGGTGACATCTCATTTGCTTCCTGGATCTCCAGATCTTATCACTAGTGCCTGGGTTGTAGGCTAACCCGCTTCCTGTGTCATCACTGGGTCATGTGGACTTTCCAGGTAGATCAACAAACTAACAAGGGACGTTCATTGAGAGGAGGTTCCCCTGAGAGTCCAAGCAGCATCAGTGCAGCCTGGTCTGACAGTTACAGCTAGTTTGTACAAAGGTGACTAGGTGACATCCCGTTTCCCTGGCTCTGTGGTGACTCCTATGACACCACTCTGTGGCTCTAGATGCTTGTATGGATGAGACAAGCAGACCCTGCTTGTGCGTGCTAAGGAAATGGAGTTACGAGTGAAAGGTGCCCTTACCTACTCCCTCTGGCCCTCCACAGTGCCGGGACTGGCCAGGTTATCAGCAGCCCTAATTATCTTCCCGGTGGGGGCTATGGTCACACCCTTAATGACACAGTCTGTGATAAGTTTTTACTAGACTAAAGATAGAACATGCAATTGTTCTGAACCTAATCAAGAAAGCCAAGGCAAGGAGATGGTAAATATTTAAATGTAAGTCATATTTAGCTATTTCAAAGCAAGCAATGTGCTAGCAAAACATTTCCTATGTGTGCTTTAATTAAGCAAAGATGTGGGATGGCTATAAACACTGGATCTTACAATCCACTTTCACGCCAATAAACAGAACAGCTCTTATTAGTCTTGTTCCCCGAGTCAAGGAGCAGCAGTTTTCACGTCAATGAATTTGACTGTGAAGAACAAAGTGTTTCAACTTCAAAATTGTCATTCAGGAAAGATTTTTGAGTACTCTTTTTAAAAATTGGCAGTTGTCATTTAATGTATGATGTGATCTAAAGCGTATTATTTTTTTAATGTCACCTAAGAGATCTCAACAGCTTCCTGACATTCTTAATCTCTGGTATAATTGTCTAAATTGATGGAATATCTTTTATTAAGTGATGGAGGCACATCCTGCCCTTTCAGAAGTCAAATAAACAGGTGTGATTATTCAATTCTCTGAGTTCTCAATTCTTTTGTCTTTTTTTCCCCTTTCTTTGAACCCTCCCCAAACTCTATGGTAATAATAATAGAAGGGTGACATTGTTTTAAAGATAAGAAGCACCCAAATTGCTTTCTCTCTGACCTTTGTAGCTTTAAGGACAGGCAGCTTCTGCTAGCAAACCAGTTAGATAGTGTGTTTCCATGAGGGACGCACGTATTGCTAATAACGAGGAAATATATTAGACCCTCGTCTGGTCTCAGAAAACAATTGAACCAAAATAATGTCACTGGGTGTTTTAGAACTATGGAGATGAAGGAAAGGAAAGACTGGAACGTTTTCACAGAGTACATTCTGTGGAGGTTTGCGGAGTACCTGTCTAAGTTTGAGCCTTAGACCAAATCTGATGGGCTTCAAGGATACCTGCCCATCTTCTGATGCAAGCTGCCCGTTGACACCGGTGAGTTTAACCTTGGCCAGAATAAGTCTCGCGAGAGGAACTGTTGGGAGTGCGAGGACCAAAACATTACAATTAAAACTTCCTGCGACCTGGCGATGGTGTTTAAATCTCTGAAATTCCCTACTTTTCAATGGAAGGGCTCGGATTCTTTTCCCAGTTCATTCTAAACTTAAATCTGTGTGTCTTCGTTTAGACTGTCCCCAGCCTTCATTCCAAATGGCCATGTGCACCAGAGGCAGTGGTCAGTACTCGTCGGCTAAGCATCGTCTTTCTCTTCTGAGACCTTAAAAACATGCACATTCTACAAAACCCGGCGAGGTCCAGCTGCCATGGCAGTGACGGAAGACTATTGCCAATTCATTCTTGAGCAATTGTAAGCTAAACAGCACTGAAGGCAAACGGACAATAATGCGTCTTCGTTGGTACCCAGTAAGTGGGTCCCGCTTGCCCACAGTGTTTCACTCCGCTGGAAGGACCACAGTAGATACAGTGCGTATAGGTAGGGGAAAGGCGCCAGCACACGAGAGCCATAGCAAAGGATGCATACAGTAAGACATAAAAAGATTCATTAAGAAAAACAATAGAAGAGGCAGCCACAGTCATTGGCTCCAGATTCATACCTCTTCAGAACGCTCATCCACAATCAGCTTTGTGATATGCCCCAGGTTTTAATCGTCTAGCAGCCTTTATTATTTTTTTTATTCCTTTTCTTAAAAGATGGCTGGCTTTGCACGTTGGAATATGCAAATACTTGTTAAAGGCTGACTTTCCTGACCATTTTTTTTTTGTGTTTGGGTATACATTTCTGTATGTCATGATATTTCCACACTCACTGGCTTCCTGGCATGAAAATGTTTATTGCGCTCATTAGCTAAGAGGGTATCGGCACTGGTCCAATGAACACAGATCTCCCTTCTGATTTCAGTCATTAAATTGCAATGGGATTCACAAGCTTAACATTGTGGGTGTGAGAATAATAAGATGGAACTCCATCTTTAGCCCAGTTACCATGGAGGCAGTTAAAGGTCATGGTGGCAGCTGCTAACTAGTTGCCTTTTGAGCAGCGTTCCCCCTCTGCTCTGTGTTTTCCGGCACTTTCCTCGCTATAAGTCGGCCATGGAATACTCTCATCACTTGGGGTAACACACTAACCCCCTCTTTAAGACAAGGAACTCCCAATTTTCCAGACAACGGTTGCCAGGGCCCTCCACTTTTGTTTACATATTACAGAAAGACTATAGAATCAGAAAGTAAAACTCAATAAAAACACACATCGCTGTCGCGGCGGCATCCCGAATTACTTTCTCATTTCCTGCACACCACTCTACATCGCCAACCCAGAGGGGGAAAAAGTGTATGGTAAATTCCCATCTCCGTTTAAACTGGTAATGGGTTCAGCCACTGATGCATTCACGACAAGAGACATCAACTTCTTCATTCGGTCCAAAGTCCTAGGAGTTAATTCCGTGTACTGCATGAGGTGTCAGGGCAATTACCTCTGATCAGCCCTATTTCTCCGCACTGCCGGGCCTCTTGGGGGGCACCCCTGTTTACAAATGCGTCACCGCAACATTGCAGCACTTCCGCTCAGCCAAGCTTCTTAATCGAAAGGGTTTCTACAATGTTGGATTTGCAAAGCGAAGTGAGGGAGGGGTGGAAAATTAAAAGTAGCCAAGCAAAAATAAAGTGCAAGGCAAGAAAAGGAAAGAACCACAAAATATTCCTGATGTCAACACTTCATTTCAATAGATTCTAAAACCCCTGGGATTTTTTTTTCTATTTTTTATTCCCCCCCCCCAGGAGCCTTGCCTCATGTGGCCTCACTATAGGAATGCTGTATTTTGAAATATTTGAGAGGATGTATTGCTTTAAAAAATTTAGAAAAAAAACTTATTTTTTTTGTTCTGTTTACCTATGCCATAACTATGTGTAGCTCTATAAGCCAAAATACAAAGAAATTTACTGGAAAAAATGTTGTGCCTATTTTAAACATACATTTATATAACTTGTCATTTCATAAAAATAAATTAAGTATTATATGAGCCAAATGTTTCAATTCCACACAAGAGTGGTTTCTGGGACTCTTGGCAGGGTGCCACTATATTCATTTTTATTTCAAACACAATGTGAAGTCTTTAATTTTAACAAACTTGGTAACTATAACGGTTAGGCAGTGTTTGCTACAGTAAGTCACCCTCATCCTCTCCTGATCCTGCAGAGGCTGCATTTAGGAACAGAAAAATAAGTTAAGAAAAAATAATAATAATAATTCTGAAGTCAGACACAGGGACCCAACACCCCGAATTTGTGGCTCTGGGTTTTGTTCCTTGGCCTCTGAATTCAATAGCAACCAACTAGAAAGACAGAGGATGGATGATATTGCTGCCACCTGAAACAAGTATCCAGCTCTGGACCTTGCTCTACAGCCAAGGCTAGAGAGGTTTCTCTTGGCCTGTCTATGGGAGCTTTTCTGTGTCTGCCCCCATTCTATGACAGCCAGGTCCTGGGCCAAATTCACACACAGCTCCTTCATTTTCTGCAAAGACTCCTGCCAAGAGTCAAACCTAGACATGGACAGGAAGACTGCAGAAGGCCTGGGCTCCCTTGAATCTGTCATGCCCTGCTGGAAACGGGAAAGGCTGATCCCAGTAAGAGGGAACCTTGTGGCAATGACAGAGACATGCCTAAGTCTATTCATGCCCAGAGATGGTCCTGAGGGTTCCAGCGACCTCAGTGGCAGAGTGATATTTCCTCATTAAAGGGGTTGGGTGGAGGTGACAGGGGAGAGAAGTGATTTTCACTCGCTGGATGGCTGTATTATGGGGAACACCACAATAACACGTTTCAAGCGATCACGGAGACTTCAGCGCCCCTCTTCTGAGGCTCCACTTCAAATCAGAGAATTTCTTCCTGTGCCTTGTTTACTGTTGATATTTTCTGGCTGATTGGAGAGGAATGACATTTTGACAATTTACTGTAGCAGTAAGCACTGTACAAACAAAAGGTGCTGATGAGAACTGGAACCCATTATTATGTAAATGACGGCTGAGTAACACAGAATCCATCTCCCAGTCACCATCATTGAGACCAGTTTTACTCAATGATAATAATTTTCATGATTGCAGACTTCAGAGTGATCAGAAATACGCTTTAGCTGTTGCATTTATCTACTGCTGGTACTTGACCCCTAATTAAATTCCGAAACTTTTTTATATAATAAAGTAAAATACAGCTGACATTTCTGTTCAAACAAAGAGGCTCAGACACAGAGCAGCCAAATAAGATAAAGGTGTTTCAGACTTACCTCGCTGTATTTATAGTAAACACAATTGCATGGTGTGTTTGGAGAGGAAGCCTAAAGTTTAAAATGCAGATATGCGTTTTCAAGTAATTTTCAATTCTATGCCTGAGCGCTGCTCTCCTTCAATGATTCAGACTCTCTGCAGTCTCATCCTGGACACGAGAGAGAGAGAGAGAGAGAGAGAGAGAGAGAGAGAGAGAGAGAGATTTAAATGCTCTCTGTAAATAAGTTCTGTGCCTACTTTAACTCTTCCATGTTAATATCTGGACAAATCAACATGGGTGATCAGAACTGTACCAATGGGCCCCACAACAGCTCCACAAGCTATCTGGGTTTTGTAAAAGTAAAAGATTTTTTTTGATCACAGAGTTGTTCTTGTCTTGAAAAAAGAAAGCCGGGGCAAATTTTAAAGTAGTATTTTGACTTTAATAAAAGAAATTAATTGGCCTCAACAGATGTCCAGCTGAAGCTACAGCCCCAGCATCATGCAGGTATTGGCTTTCTATTCATTCATTCATTCATTCATTCATTCATTCATTCATAGGATGGCTGAAGCAGAGGAGCCTTTGGTTACCACGTCCTTAGTCTCTTGCAACCCTGCCAATGGTCCAGAACATTGATTTACCTTGGAGTTCTTTCACTGTTTCAGGGCAGGAAGAAAAAAAATCTTCATCTTGAATATGTTAATAAATACAATCCAGCTTAAAGGGGGCAATTGTGTGAGGCGGGTTTTTAATATTTCCTTAGATATAACCCTTTCTAAGCAGGCAGTTTCCAAACCCAATGAGCTAAGAAGGTAATTACTTAAGTGGGTTTCACGAAGGGTAGAAAGATGATTGTGCCACATTAAATAACAATTGTGTCCTTAATGATGTGTTGGGCTATAATGCAAACATCCCTCCACCATCACAGGCTGGCGCTCTGGTGGACCTTCCTAATGACTCTGGGGGCTCGCATCCTGTGCTACACCAGGCTTTCAGAGCCTATGTAAACATGAAGGGTGAGGTAGATTTTTTTTAAGCTGCACAGCCTGCAGCTGCACGGTCATTGATAAATTAGCTATGAATTGCTAAAATACTTCATCGGAATGTAAACAGGGTTGAAGCTCTGTAGCTTGAAAAAAAGCAAAACACAGGAAGGGATTTGTCTTGAGCGAGAGAAAGAGAGAGAGAGAGAGAGAGAGAGAGAGAGAGAGAGAGAGACTTTGCTTTCAGAACACAACTTTCCAGAAGGTTCCCTATTTGTTGCATCGATTCATCCTGATTTCCAGGAAATCAAGAGAGTGGTGGCATGGGGGTGGGGTGGGAGGGGTTGTTAAAAGATTTTTTTTTTCATTTTGAATATGGAAGAAAGTATAATTTAGTGTTTGGTATGAATCTTGGATAGAAACAGAAAATAATATGGCCATATATTAGGTTACCTCACACACTGTGAGCATCACAGCAGTGAACTTAGTGCAGGAGCCATGAAGAAAGGCTAATGGCTACAGTTGTCCATGTGCTAGGATTCACCTGGCTGCTACCTAACTTAGAGGAAAGCTTTTCATAGTGATGCAAGCTGAAAATGATTAAGGGTAAATACTCCTTACCTGTAACTTTTTTGTCCCTTTCATTTGTGGTTGTAAAGATCGTTTTCTCCATAGTCTGTAATATAATCTTCTTGTAGGCATGTGTCTCAGATCTCCACAAAGTCACTCATTTTTTGATGTTAATAATTTTGAATAATAAGATTTAAATAAAAGGGACAAAATGTAATGAACCACTCACATATTGGAAGAATACTTTGTACTAAAGGATAACAATTTGATGAACATTTTTTACTCACTTCAGAGAACAAAGGTGTAGGCTGTCTGGAATCAAAAACTCTTCTAAAGCTTTATTCAATATGTTTTACTCAATATGTGATTTGCTATAAGAAGTCAAATAAATTCCTTATTTTTATGTTTATTTGTTATGCAAATGGAATGAAGACTCTGGGGCAACCGTAGAAACCCACTTTAGAGAGACCCCTGGCCCAGAGGAAAGCCTGTGTTGGATGGCTCCTGTGGATAGACACCTCAGAATCGTCCCCAGTCCAGTTCTACCAATGCCTTACCACCATCATTAACACAATGTGAGTGCCTGCAGTGAGCCAGGAGCCTGACTCTGCTGATCTGAGTCCCTACTCCACCCTCACTATGAGAAATAACACCAGGTCTCTGCGCCAGGCCCTGGTTCCAACCATGTGGATTGCAGATTTGATGTCTTCTTCCCAGCCATACAAGTCTAGGGAGACAAAGAGTATATTCCCCTGCTTTGTCAGTCTCCAAATCAAGGCCTATTTACAAGAGAAATCAGGAAGGCTCAACTGGAGAGACAGACCAGTCAACACTGAAGCCTAGAGATCACAGTCCCCTGGGAAGGAACACTGTGATGGCAGATGTAGCTTCTCCTCCCTCCCATAATCCTTTTCACCCTCAGATGGGCGGTCTCTGGACACCAGGCAACCTACTTGTTACAGGGAGCAGCTTGCACAGGCGTGAATAGCTCACTATTCTGTGTCCATTTCACAGGCACGAGGAAAAAATGTGCAACATGCAGTCTTCCCTAAAGCTACAATATCTAGAAATGGCTGAAACATCCAAGTGTACCACTATTGGGCAGTAGCTGATATCTCAAAATGCTTCCTCCTTGGTTTGGCTCCCAGCCATCCAAGTAACACGATCACATGGAAGGAACAAAATCCACGGGACTTGAAACTGGTGCTTGAGGAAGAAAGCACCTTGAAATATGTCGCATGTGCTTTGATTTCTGGGGTAAATCCACTTTAATAACATTTGTACACAGTTGATTATGAGCCAGCTGCTATTCCCAGCCTCTGATCCATGTGAATGTCTCAGAACAACCCTGAAAACTGGGTTCTAGGCTTTTCATCCCCATGTCACAGAGAAATTTGAGTCTCTAAAAGCCAAGTGACTGGCCGGAGACTACCAGGTTGGGAAAGGGAAGGTGAAGATCTGGGTCGTTTCGGGTCTCCCAAGCCCACATCTGTGAGCTAGCTGCTTAGCTTCTACCTAAGCAGCCCCAAGGGAGCTGTGAATGTAACCAAGACTGCTACACACCTATTGTGAATGCCTACATTGACTCCTCTAAGATAAGGTGTTCAGATGTTCAACTAATATTAGGAGCTTTTCTCCTACCTTCCAACTAAAATACCAGACACCTCAATCTAACGGCCTCCAAGCACACGTGTTTAATGATGCTCTATACTGGGGCAAATTCATTTCCCAAATTTTGGATGTTAGTAAAGCTTATTCATATGTAAAATACTTGCAAAAAAAACTGCTCTCAGAGCACTTCAAGGAAAGATGTAACAGGTTATGATAAAACGTCCAGCACATAGAACATTGCTCTGGCATTAGGAATTGCAAGGTTGCTCACTGATAATGTCAGTTTTGTTTTCCACCTTTAAAGGAGCCTCCCCCAGAGCGCTAGTCTGTGCTTCCCAACAATACTGCTAAATGGCCCACTTTCCTCTTCTACTTTTGGGAGCATCCACCAGGACATTTCTCCTCAAATAAACCTAAATGGAGGCTGCAATGGGAACATCTATAAAGACCCTGATTTTCCCATTGCAGCCTCCATTTAGGTTTATTTGAGGAGCCTCTTCATTATTAAATGAGCCTCTTCAACACAGAGGCAAGAGCCCTGGGTTCATGTAGGACATCAAAGGCGCTTTATTTTCTTACACAATAGTGGTCTCAAACCATGTTCCCAGGAAACAGACAGAGACGGTTACAGAGCAGGAGGTTGGAGGGAAGACCTGTGGAGACACCCAGTGCAGAGGGGAGAGTAATAGAACAAGTCAAGACACAGGGAGAAGCCAGGCTGCTGGGCATCTCAACTCAGCCTCAACTAACCTGAGAGCCCTGAATCTGGAATGGGCCTTTCTTTGAAGTGGTATTAAGTTGGTGAAAGCAAATCAGATCTCCCTGCATCACCCAAGAGCTGATGTGGGGTGCCCTCAGGAAAGGTACAGTGGGGGTAAGAAGCTCTCTCAATCAAGGGCAATGTCAAGGAAGAGTAACAGATAGCTGTCAGCTGCCACCGTGCCACTGATAACTGGAAGGGAGTTTGAAGGTGCTAAAGGGATGTGAGACCTCAACATCTTGCCCATCACATGCTGTGTCTTTCCTTAAATCTAGAACATGGGAGAGTAAATGAATCCAGAGTCAACAACACAGCAATACCACAACTCAGGGGAGAGGTCCCCAGTGGTTTGTACTTCTACTGAGTTTAGTCTTCTAGGTAGGAATTGTCCTTTGATAGGAACGACAAATTATTGGAAGTCTACTTGGAAATAGCAAAGAGAGAGTGTGTTTGTGTAATTCCATTGTGGTATACAACTGAAATAATGGAGCAGACATTTAAGGCATGTATTTGTTTTCTCAATGTGAAACATAAGGCACTTTCCTCAGAGTGGCCATAGAGGTGATTTTAAAAGTTAAAGGCTGCTTTTATTAATTTATTTTGGGGTGTGTGCATTCAGGTGAGTGAGGATATATGAAGAAGCCAGTCTTATCAAATGCCCCTTGGAACTTGAGTAACAAGTAGTTGCTATCTTGATATGAGTTCTGGGTATTGAACAGGAGTCTTCTACAAGAGCGTGTCTACACTCTTAACCACTGAGCCATCTCTCCAGACTCAAAGTAGCCTTTGTACATGAAGGTCAAATTAGGTTGCGTTTCTGCTCAAAAATCTCCCCAGTTTGTATGCAGGCAAGCTTACTAGCACTGGCGAATGAATCCCTCTCATCTTTAGACTCTGCCGCCTATCAATCACTCACCCCTTCAGCCATGTTGCCTCAGACATGTGGGCCTTTGGGCTGTTCTTCCATTACTCTTAATTCACCCTGCTTTGGGCCTCTGCATCTGCAGGACATCGTGCACTGGGTATTTTTGCCCCCAGACACTGACGAGGTTCCCCTCAAACAAGCTGCCTGAAAAACACACCCCATGTCAGGAAAGCCCTACTTCTCACAGCCTTTGTCCTGCCTGCTTTCTCCCCATAGCTCTTATCAGTTCCCAACAAGGAAAAGCTATGTAGCTGCATTCTTTACAAATGCTTGAATGCATTTATGTTGACAGAGATTTCTGTCCCGCCAGGTCCCGCAGCCTTTCAGTCCCAAAGAAACACAGAGGTCTATGTTAATTATAAACTGGTTGGCCTATTAGCTCAGGCTTCTTATTAACTCCTGTAACTTACATTAGCCCATAATTCTTGTCTGTGTTAACCATGTGGCTTGGTACCTTTTATCAGTGAGGCATTTTCATTTTGCTCCCTCTGCGTCTGAGTGACACCTGCAGACTTAGCATTTTCTCTTCCCAGAATTCTCCTATCTTGCTTGCCCCACCTATAATTCCTGCCTGGCTACTAGCCAATCAGCATTTTATTAAAGCAATACAATCGACAAATCTTTACAGGGTAGAAGACCATTGTCCCACAGAACAGATATGTGTGTGTGTGT
>LOEQ01002735.1:6216-30050 GCA_001685075.1 Bramus lutescens
CTCCTTATGGAGTTGGTTAGCCATTTGGGCAAGAAACTGCTCTTGACTGGACTGCTTGATGAACTGGATATGCATGACCCACAGAGAAATGACTGCTGAACTTGCCTAAAGATGAGATGGTTGTTTGGGGTTCCTGCTTCATGAAAGAATAGAAAGAGTCTGCTAAACATTCGGCAGGACACAGAATAAAGTGACTGACAAACTGCAAATATAGGTAAAATTGTCTTTGAAATTCCCTGCTTCATGGAAAAGTCTGCTATATACTATGGGCCTGTAGGGTGAAGATGGATGCCTCAATGGTACAAAGAACTTTGGGTGACTGTCCAGGCAATGAGATGTCTCTCTCAGTTCTAGAGTTTTGGAAGTTACTTACAATGTACTTCCTGTTAACAGGTAATATTAGATCCTTCTGGATTCTTTAATGGAGTTGAAAATTTTATAGTTATAGTTTTCCTTAGTTATGATAAAATATAAAGGAGATATAAATATTGTAACTGTAATTCTTGCTTGAATGGACAAAACAATATACATATTTTACTATGTTAAAGTTAAAACCTTCCTTTTCATTTAAACAGAAAAGGGGAGGTGAGTGGGATTCCCCTCTGTATGCTATGAATACCATTGGTTAATAAAGGACTGCTTTGAGGTTATAGCAGAGCAGGGCAGAATGAGCTAGGCAGGGAAAACTAAAGTGAATGCTGGGAGAAAGAAGGGCAGAGTCAGAGAGAAACCATGTAGCCCCACCAGAGCTGGACAGAACTTTACCCAGTAAGTCACTGCCACTTGGCGATAGACAGATTACTAGAAATTGGTTAAATATGCAATAGTTAGCCAATAAGAAGCTAGAGCTAATGGGCCAAGCAGTGATTTAAATAATATAGTTTCGGTGTGATTATTAATGGAATTTGGGCATCCAGGAAATGAACAAGCAGCCCTTCTTACAAGACACCAGACTGTAAAGTGTGTCTATGGCATTACATATTCAGCCCTTGCAATTTTTGATATCTAGATCCATTTTCAGTCCTTTTTCAATCCACTGTCACTTGAAATTTTCTGTTTCCTTCACATTGGTAACTTATCCTTTACCTCTTAACCATAGCATTCTTAGTCAATTCACCTTGGCTGTCTAGTTATTTTCTGATGATTGGGATTGCCACATAACCTATGTGGCCTTTGAGCTTACCCTAAAACCTTTCACTTTTACGACATTTTTGGAGAGGGTCTGTGTCATCTTCCAGCTCCGTGAGTTTCAAGCTCAATCTACCCTTTTAACCTGAAGCTTCCCAGCCACAAGACCCCATAAGCCTGGAGATCACAGTCTGTCCAATAATTTGCTGAGCGAACAGCTTCTGAGTGTCAGGAATTCTTTTCTACCCATTATCTTCTCTGCTCAGTTCCAAGAGGTGCTTCCCTCTGGTAGCATGTGGATGAAGAGAAAGGAAAGGCCTTCTTGTTGGCGTATATACAGCCCCTTCTATCATTGCCAAAGCTCTGAATTATAGGCAGATTTTTCTGTCTCACATGCCAGCTCTCAAATAACTACACAGTTTTATTATCAATTATGAAAATCTTAGCTGATAATATATGTTTGTTTTTAGATATTTATTATAGATTAAATTAATCCATTCCTATTAATCTATGTGCTGTCCTGAGGCTCGTTTACGTCATCTATGTACTGTTCAACCTGCTTTCCTGCTTTCTCCATGTCTCCTGGTGTCTCCATTTTTCTTCTCTCTGCACTGAAAATTCTGCCTAGCTGTTGGCCATTTAACTTTTATTAAACCAATCACAATGACATTTTTTCACACAGTGTAAAGGAATATTCTATAATAATGACTATAGGCTCATCAAACAGTCTTGGGGTCCTGTGAGATTCTGCTTCCAGACAGGGACTTTGGGACTTCCTTGTACTGTTTTATTTTTCTGGTTTGTGTTTTGTAATCATTTTTCATTGCTTTAAATGGCAGACTGCATCATAGTAACTTAGACATTGTTCTTGAACAAGCTTTATTTTCTTTTTGCCTTATATAACATTTGAACTCTGAGGATGGCTGTCTTTAATTTAAAATATATATTTAAAGCATGTTGTTTGCTATGTAAAGTCCAAAACTTTCAGAGATAAGGTTATGCTAATTAGTTTGAGAAGCTTTTCATTCCTCCAGTGATATTAAACTTTTGATATACAGGCATCTACTGCAACAGAAGAGAAACCAAAGACCAGTTAGACTTTGGACTTTATTGACAGTAGTAGAGACTGAACCACCTTCCACAGACAACTGGTCTACCTCAGTGCTATAGCCACATCCTTTCTTTAACTTTTGATTTTGAGACAGGATCTCATTAAATTGTGCAGGCAGGCCTCTAATTGATAGCCCTCCTACCTCAGGTTGAGAACCATCTGATGTGGATGTTGGGGACTGAACCAGGGCCCTCTGCAAGAATAAATGCTCTTAACCTCCAAGCTGTCAGTCCTGGACAGTCTTGATTTTAAAAACATTTATTTTTCTTCAGAAGTAGCTCCATGTGGACTGGAAGTTAGAGGCCTGTATTCAACCTGTATTTTCTCTGTCAGCCTCATTCCAATCATTTCTAAGGGGAAGACACTTGATTTAGGTAGGTGTCAAAACCAGAACAGGTCTGAGCTATCCTACAGCTTCCATGAGAAAGAAGCTGTATTAGAATAAGGTGATTGCTTGGGAAAACAGAAGATGAACAGGCAAATCAGAGAGATGGAAAGAGTGAGACGGAGAGCCATAGACAGGCAGCACGGAAAGAGGAAAATTAGGCCTCAGGTGGGCATCAAAGAAATGATCCTCAGGTGCTGAGCAGCCTTCTGGGCATTCTCTGGCCTACTCTGCATGAAGCTCGGTCAGAAGACTCCATCACTTGTAGACCTGAGGATGCTGTCTTCATGCTGTGGGACCTTGGTTCTAGCATGAGTTTCAGATGTGTATGACTCACCATGCCAAAATGTGTAGTGTCCTAGGCCCACACCTTGCTATATCTTTTGGCAAAGCCCTGTGTCCAGACAAGTAAGATCCATTTTTAATTTCATGCTCCCCACTTACCTGTTCTGTGGACCTTGTCTTTGTCCTCGTGGATATTACAATGTGTCTGTAGAAAGTATACATTTGGGAACAGCATTCTTTTACCCAATCCTTACCAATTTCAATATATAACCATTAATCATTCTGTAATAGGACATTTCTGCATTTACTGAAATCATTTGGAAAAAAAGTGTGCTAGAGTTAATCTGCCAGACTTCTTTTTCTCTGTACATGTTTAGCTATTTCTGGGGTGCTGCTGAGCGTATTTTCTTTCCAGGGAGTATGCATATGGATGGTATGGGTGGTTAAAAGTCAACATTGGTTGAGATTAAGAGTGAGGTGGCTTTGGTGGACATAATATTGACACTATACTACTCAAGGACTCTTATGACCTAGTCTGTGAAGCACTGAACTTTTGACTAGTGCTCACAGGCATCCACAGAGGGCTGTTTACCTGTGACCAGTTAGTTCTTAGCTCAGTACCTATCTGCCTGCCTTGTCATTTTCTCAGTGTGCCTTGTAGATCCAGTGTTAAGTTGCCTCCCTTGATTTTGCAATTAGAAAGCTCTAGAGCAGTGGTTTTAACCTTCTAGTGCTTTGATCCTTTAATACAGTTCCTCATGTTGTGGTGACCCCAACCAGAAAATTATTTTGTTGCTACTTCATAACTGTAATTTTGCTACTGTTATGGATTATAAATATCTAATATACAGGATATTTGATATGTGATCCCCAAAGAGGTCAATACCCACAGGTTGAGAACTGGTGCTCTAGACTATGTTGGGTAAATAGAGACAAGCACCCTCCTCTTCTTCTTGGCTCTTAAAGTGGAGGTGATGATTCCCATCCTGACCTCAGTTTCTTCATCAATGAAAGAAGCAAGTTCTTATATTATTCCTAAAGATCTCTGAATCATACCTGTGGTCCAGAGTGGGTAACTCATTGTGTTAAATTGATGACAGTATTTATCCTCACAGAAAAAGACATTCAGGAGATTTTGTGGGGGGCACAGTCTAGATGTTTTCAAGTTGGACCTATTGATGAAGGCTACCAAGTCAAAGCTTTCCATGTTGGACAAGTACTCAACCTGGGCAACTCAGTCTCATAGCTAAGAACTGTACTGGACAGATATTGGGGCAGCCCAGAAATTATAAGAGGTAAAGAAATTAAAAGTATGGAAAGTTGAAATGGCTGATAAGAGAGGAAAAAAATCAAAGTCTAACAAGAGTTGCACATAACTCACCTGTTTCCCAGGTGAGGGACTTGCTCAGTGTTAGGGAAATTTGTATGCAGCCTCCTCACATCAGAAACTTTAAAAAGCCATTAATTTTGGCATTGTTTTTCTGTTTCAAAACCAAAGTGAGGATTATAAACAGTTTAAAGAGTTTTAAAATGCTAGCACCATTCATCAGTGACCTCAACAAATACCCTGAAGAATACGAAAATGAACAAGGTTCTGTTTCATTCTGGAAACCCCCGAACCTTATACTTCTCCAGGCCTTGATGTTTGGAGCATGGGAAGGCAGCTGTCTCCTGAGACTTCCATCAGGACTTCACTGGATGTGAAGCGTGTTGGTGAAGAACCGAGGCGGACTTGAGTTCTCTCTGTTTCTGATGGTGAGAAGCCGACTTCTAGATTATCGCACAAACACATAGAAAACATAAAAAGGAGCAAAATTATGCAGAAGCACATAAATTATGTAGATGACGGAAACCCTATGCAAAGCATGATATGTGCACATAATGGCATATTTCCCCAGGGCCTAATTGCATCCTTTGGGTAACTTCAGAAGCAGCTGAATATTCAGAAGAAAGCCAATTTATTATAATTTGAAAAATACCACAATAAAGAAGGCTGCAAGAATAATTCATATTGTATTGGAAGCTAGAAACTCACAATCTGGCCATTTTCCCTTAGTTTGACCAAAGCCCAGAGCTGCCAGAGGCAATCAAACCCAAGCCACACAATTCATGGTTGTGTTTTATGTTCGGTGAGGACTTCTAGATACCCAAGTTGTGCAAAACCCACTCAGTCATTCATCAGATACTTCTTTATTGTTGCAACAACATCCATTCACCTTATTTCTATACCCCAAACATTTCCTACAGTCCATGGGTAGGCCAGCCCTGAACTCTCTCCCTGGAACCTGTGACTTGACATGAGAGACAGAATGCAGAAATCAGTGAAGCCTCCCCTTACCAAAGTGAGAACAAAGAGAACTAACTTAACACCTAAAGGAGCTTTCTCAGCAAGGGTCAGCCATCATTTGCCACCAGAGTTTGGTTGGGCTCAGGAAGGCAAAGGGATGGTATTGGCAGGTGTGTGCTATTGGAAGCTGGGGAGCTAGAGGTATATTCACTGGAAAAGGGGTGACCAATGGGGTTCACCTGAGGACCATGTTTGGCATGTTCTGGTTGGTCTTGAGTTGGAAGCAGGCTTGAAAGCAAAACGAAATGGCCATTATTGATCAGCTTCTAAGCATTCTGAGGCAATTTCTTCAGAGAGTATGGGTCAGAGGTATTCCATGGATGGTACGGGCCATGTTTGCATGTCTGTTCAGCTTTCTATGACTCATCATGTGAGAACTAACACAAGAAAAGTCTAAGGTCTCTAAGGGCACCAGGGAGGTGACTCCATGCAGAGAGGGAGCCAAGATGGGAGGAAAGTTTAGCTGTGAGTGCTTTCTATTGGTCATCTCCAAATGCTTTAAAAACAAACAAACAAACAAACAAAAAGTACCAGGTATGAAGTGTCTTAAATGACAGACATTCACTGTCTTGCCGTTCTGAGGGTTAGAAGCTCAAGATCAAAGTTGCTGTCCAAGGGAAGAGTCTGTTTTGAGTTTGAATCTTAGCTTCTGACCTCAGGAGATTCTCACAGCATCATTCTCTGTCTTCATAGAGCCCTTCCTCTACATATGTCTTTTTCTTCAAATAACCACCTTTTAAAAGTACACTAGTTACAGTGGATCTTTGCCTATCCTAGTGGCTTTAACTTGGTTAACTGCAAAGATGGAAATAAAGTCACATTAACTTGGGCTAGGACTTCAGCATAATCTATGTGACAGTCAAACTCTTACTACACTTAAAGGAATTTCTGTCTATTTAGAGTCTGGAGTTCATGGGACCCAGTGGCTGATAAGACCAGCATACCAGGTGGAATCTTCAGCATCACCTATCCCATCATTTTAAAATGTTTCCTATGCCTCCGTGATGTTGCTTATCTGTAGACAAGCTATGAAGTCTTCATGGAGTTACAGAAGGAAATCAGAAAACTGATATAATCAGAGACCCGATTTACTTAAAAATTTTTTTTATTGTTTTTATTGAGCTATTTATTTTTCTTCACTCCCCTCCCTACCTCTCCCCTCCTCTTCTACCTTCTCTCATGGTCCCTATGCTCCCAATTCACTCAGGAGATCTTGTCTTTTATTACTTCCCATGTAGATTAGATCCATGTATGTCTCTCTTTGGATCTTCTTTGTTGTATAGGTTCTCTGGGATTGTGAATTGTAGGCTGATTTTTCTTTGCTTTATGTCTAAAAGTCACTTATGAGTGAGTACATACAATATTTGTCTTTCTGGGTCTGGGTTACCTCACTCAATATGATGTTTTCTAGATCCATCCATCTGCCTTCAAATTTCAAGATGTCATTATGTTTCTTCTGCTATGTAGTATTCCATGTGTAAATGTACCACATTTTCCTTATCCATTCTTTGGCTGAGGGGAAGATTTACTTTTTTTAAAAGTCAGTTTTTGTGTTTAAAGTAATTTGATCTATTAAAGGTATCAAGTTTAAGTTAGTGTATTCTCTATGAACCCCAAGATTGTTCACTAAGAATAGCAAGATGGGGATGATCATCTCCCCTACATTCAGAGACTCCTGTCAACCATGGTGGAAAATGGTCACAGGTGGCAATCATGGAGGAGAGTCAGAGAGGGGACTACAGAAGCATTGATTTGGGATATGTTTAGGGGTTTACAGCTAACATGGTGTGGATGCCTTTGGTTTGGTTGCTGTTTCAGGAGGATGCTGTCTTTCAACCAGAGTCACACATGTTAGGTTTAGAACCATCCCACGGGTTCCATCCTAGGAGAGCAGGACATCTGGCAACTTGCCAGTTGAATTTTAGAAGAGATTCTAAAAGTGACAGGGGCCAGGAAACCATTACTCAACATCTGTGAGAATTCATTGCCTCTCTCTACCATACCACACTATCCCCTGGGAAAGGGGGGATAGGGGATACCCAGACAGTGGGAGTAAAGGTCAGTAAGTTGTGAGCAGCTACCTTGCCACAGGGATATATGTCATATATACACACAGTGATACATACTTGTTTATGTATGTAAACAGTCAAACACGAGCACTCTAGTGCTTTTATGGATTTAAACTATAATCAGGAACTTAGGTGAAATGATAAGAATTTCTAGACAAATCGTATTTACCTGATTTTGTTTCTATAGTCAACACTTCCTGGGCATTGTGAGTGGAGTTATCCTGTGCTCCTGAATGGTGCTGGCTGTTAGGTAGGCTGGGGAGTATTTCTGATACTTTCCAGTATCAGAAGATGACCCCTTGTGCCCATGGTCTCACAGTGAATGATAGAGATGACCTCTTGTACCCATGGTCTCACGGTGAGTGATAGAGATGACCTCTTGTGCCCATGGTCTCACAGATGACAAATGGTTTTACATAAACAAGACCACTCGTAAGAGTAGAACATATCTCGGCTATGGTGACAAACCCTTACCTTGGAACATGTGTCTGTGAGTTAATTCCCTGAGTCACTGGCTACTTCTCCTGTCCTCTTTGGAACAAGGTTGGGTATGCAGACTGCTGTGGCCCATTGGGATACAGGGAGCTCAACTCCTAACCCCACGGTGCTCTGAGAAGACCCAGGTGTACAGTTCAGCCCCCGGTTACTGATGACACACAAACAGTCTCTAGCCCTCTCTTTCTCACTCCTGGGAGTGCAGATGTCCCTAAAGTACAAAGCTTGACTCTGTGTTTCTTCCGAGCTGTGATGGAAACAGGGATTAGTGAGATGCCAGCAGAGAAACCTCATCTATGAAGTTATGAATGAATAATTCTAATTTCTCACAGAGTTCTGAGAAATCAGTTTGTTTTACATAGAAATGCAATATGTTCTTGCGCTCTCTATATGCGATTAGAATTTTTCCCTCTACTTGGTACCTGTTTCATTACAGAATGGAATTTTGAGCTTATAGTTTTGGACCCACATCACCTCATACATTTCAATGGCTGTGCCCCAAATCCCTCCTTCTATAGGGCACATCATCCCCACATTTTTTCCCTTTTCTTTTTGCATTACACTGGGGTGTGGGGAAGTGGGTGGAGAGGCCTTCTTTAAGATTCCTGCTCTCATCAAAGCAGACACCCAACCATTTCATGAATGTATTTGGAGGAATGTGCCAATTTTAAAGACAAATGATGATTGCTTAGCTCTGCTAAGAAAAATGGAATTGCCACGCGGGCCTTGGAAGCCCTGTAGAGATGAAGCAGAGAGCGTGGCAACGCATCCTGGTGAAAATATCCATCTGAGAAGGGCAATCAAGGTCGTTGAGTCCAAAAGGAGCGGAGACTTAGGAAATATCCTCGAAGGGAAATCAGACTGCCCTGGGATCTGAGGAGATGAAACTGAGGTGAGAGTTTCGAAGCACAAAGGGCAGGAGCTGGCGGTCAGCGCAGGGACTATGGGCCATCCAGCGTGGCAGGAGCTGGCCTTGTGGGGCAGAGACACTGAGAAGGCAGCCTGGGGCCGAGACCTAGTGGAGCTGGGAGACAACCACCACCAAGGGCCAGGTCCAGTGGGCTGAGCAACCATTTCACAGTGCAGCTCATCTTAGAGAAAAGCAGTTTTAACTTCAGCACACACACCTTTTCCTCTTCAATAGCCTGCATGTGTCCAAGACTTGGCAGAATACCATTTTATTTTATTTTATTTTATTTCAGGTTCCAGAGCTTGGAGGGCTGGGAATCTGGTCTGTGGAAGGTATAGATGGGGATAGAGGTACAGAGGATTCAGGATCAGAAGGCCCATGTGGAGGAGGAGGATGCATTTTGCATGGAAAAGACTGTAATCTGCCTCACCATTGTTTGGAACAAGATTACCCAATTTGTGACCTCCCTGAGTCCATTCTCTCTTCTTGTTTCACCCCTTGGTCACTGCCTCTTTCATTAGCACCTTGGCCAGAGGAAAGGGGAATTGGAGAAGGCAGTTGATTTATATTTCAGCAGTCTGGTTGGCTTGTGGGGCAAAAGCACTGAGTTAATGAAACCGAGGTCAAAAGTAGGAGCCCCAGGTGGGCCAGTTAGTCTGGCTGCCTTGGCTGGTCTCAGGCTAGAGGCCCAGCCTGGCTCAGTGGCTTGTATGTGCATTCTGCTGGATGAGAATAATGGGTTGTTGGCACAGAACTGTTTGTGGCATCAGAAAAAAATTCACCAGTGTTGGTATCTGGTGGTTTGTAGCATGCTCTCCTGGTCCCACAGGGCGGTGTCAAAGGCTGGTGTGGTGAAAGTTCTGTATGCAGTGGACCGTGACTCATACAATGCATGTATTTTCAGTCATCATTGATGATGTGGGCTCTGCGGTCTCATGAGGAGCTTCAATATTTAATAAGCCATAGGCAGTGTGTCAACCAGGCTGGCCTGATTGGTTTGTCTTTCCGGCATTCACTGATTTTAAAATGGCCCTGCCTTTTGCCCTGGGGTGGGCTGACCTGACTGGGGAGGAGGGAATCCACGTTTTAGATTTCTGCCTCTTCTTATTTAAGGCAAATATATTTATTAAGCTCTTGCTATGCTTTTGGCCACGAACTAAGGCTTCAGATTGAGAACTGATAAATTCTAAGAAAAAGGCAG
The DNA here is from genome assembly GCA_001685075.1 of Bramus lutescens. NCBI lineage: Eukaryota > Metazoa > Chordata > Mammalia > Rodentia > Cricetidae > Bramus > Bramus lutescens. The sequence continues at coordinate 16,148 of LOEQ01002735.1, forward strand.
CACACAGTTGTGCCTCACTGAGCACAATATATCTTTCTAATGACATTTGTGTGTGTTTGTGTGTCTGTGTGTTACACATATGTGAGTATTCATGCCTATACATGTGAACTCAGGGGCCAAAGTAGGACATCAAGTGTCTTCCTCTATTGCTCTCCACCCTATTTCCTGATGACAAGATCTCTCATTCATCCAGAAGCTCACCCTTTTGGCTAGGCTGGCAGGCCAGCATTATCCTGTGGTCTATCTGTCTTTGCCCCCCAAGTGCTAGGGTTACATGGGCAAACATGCCCGACTTGCTTTCATGCAAGTGCTGGGATTTGAACTCCAAGCCTCATGCTTGAAGGGCAAGTATTCTGACTCACTGAACCTCTCCTCAACCCCATTAATTATAAGTTGTGGGGTCATGTATTCAACTGTTCAGCATAGGCCCTATTATTCTCCAGGCAGCAAGGTCTCCACTGTCCTCCCAGAATTCTGGAAAGTGCTTGTGGATCACACAATTTTTAAAGTAAGCCTATTGGTCTGTCATCTATCTATCATTTATTTATCTATTATGTAGTTAGCTGCCCATCATTTATCTATTTTTCCATCATCTGTCTATAATTTATCTTTATCTATCTAAATATAACAATTATGTTATATGTTGCATGCATAATTATTAAACATATATAATTATAGAATGCATTATGAATATATGGGGGTGTGGGTATTGGTACATATGTATGTATGTATGTACATATGCATATTCAGCTATGTCTCTTGACCCACCATGGATTCTGGCTCACAGATGGAACCACAACCACCCATGGGTGTGACGAGGGACAGGAACCTGAGCCCTTCCAAATATTTTAATTCAGAGACATACAGACCCTTGATGTAGGAGGGTCTTCTGTCTATGTGTTACTTTCATTGGTTAATAAANACCAAGATGTGAGAATTAGCCAATAAGAGGCTAGAACTAATGGGCCAGACAGTGTTTAAATGAATACAAGTTGTGTGTTGTTATTTCGGGTGTAAAGCTAGCCCTGTGGGACAAAAAGCAGGCCTGCTCACCTCTTCAGTACAGACCCTGTTGAGTGAAGGGAGAGTGCTAGGTCCAGTTTTCTTTCAGAAGGGGAAAACCCAACCAACCCCCATCAGAGTTTCATTTTTCTTTCACAAAAAAATTATTTTTCAGTATTTCTTTCCCCGGGGAGGCAGCACAAGCAGGCAGAGGGAGGGGCATAGGGGAAATAGCCTGGCTGAGATTCAACAAATCTCCCTGGCCGTGTGTCCATCTGCCCACCCATCTGTGAATAACCTGTAATTATTAATAATACAAGTGATGTCATGAGCATTTTGGCAAGAATGCCCAGCTCCAGAGACTACGCTGGAACCAGGCAACTGAGGACAAAGCCCAAATGGTTTGCATGTTTGTGCTGGAGCCCAGGGTGAATCTGGCTGCCTGGCGCCCGGGCCTGCCAAGCCCTCTCGGCAGTAGCACAGAACATATTGAGCATCCTCATCAGCTTCTGATGAGACCAGCTTGGAAACCTCTCAGAGGAAGACCTCTTTTATAAAATTGTCGAGCACACAGTTCCCCCCAAATGTCATTCAAAGGACACGTAGTCCTGCATGGGGCCACCTCCACCTTCAACTTACTGAAAGCATAGTGTTTAAAAGAACACAGAGAGAGAGGGTCACATGAGAGGATGGCAAAGGGGAGAAAGATGTTAAGGAAATTGCCCTGGGGCTCAGGTTCTGTTTTTCTGCAAGACACTTAAATATCTGGGTCATGGGAAGCTAAACTCCTAAAGCGTCTCAGAAACAGCTACCTCTAAAAGTGTTAGGATGCTCGAATATTCCAGAATGAACTCCATGAGCCCCTAAGCTAGGGTCTAAGCTGAAGACTGGCCACTATTGTCAGCCATGCTTCAGGCTACGATTGGGTTGTCTCAATATGGCACAAGAGTAGGCTTCAAGTGCTCTGGGGAGGCACAAGCGGCATCAATGGGTAGTGTTGGGTGTCTTTATTACCAGGCTATCCAGACAGCTCTTTCTGTATGCCTTTCCTTCTTTCCTTCCTCTTCGTTCCTCCTTCCGACCTGAACAGGGTAGTCCCTCTAGTTAAGTGCTGTGACCCTAGCCACTTCCCATCGTGACTTTCTGTGGTTTCTCACTTTTTCACCCTTAGAGAAGCACCATCCCTTTGGAGTCTTCACTTTTGCTCACTTTCTCTAGGGTATCAGGTGACCCTTCTGCATCCAGCAAAAGCCAAGATGTCTTCACAGAGGCTACCTGGGAATCAACTCGTCAGGCCTATGTGCCCAAGACCTTCTGTGACCATTTCAGTAACCAGGACATTATGCCACAGAAACTCTGCTTGCTCCCTTCTCTATCTGTGGCTTTTTTTGGCCTAGGGGAAAATAACTGTGCAACCATGTTGGACAATGGGAAATACTGTGACTGTTATGTGTTGCAAGGAAACCAAGAAAGCTCTCAGAAGTTCCTCAGTAAGAAAAACATCATGGTTGGGAAAGCAGCCTAAGTGTAGAGTTGTAGCACAGCTTCCTAATTCTAAAGGGGGAAAGAATGGAAGTTGTGGTGACTTTGGGGGTGGGCTCTAATACAGCTCTGCAGGACACAGGCTTGACTCATAGATGCTCATCTTCTGCCAGTTTTGGAGGCTGAAGTCCAGTGTGGGCTGGCTGTGTTGTCCCCAGCCTCCTCTCTGGCTTGCTCGCTGTCATCTATCTCGTGGCATGGCTATCTTCACATGTGTCTCTGTGTTTAATCCTCTCCTTCTTATAGGGACACTAGTCAGACTGGACCAAGAGGACTTGTTTTAATTTAACTACTCTTTTAACTGCTCTGGGACCCAGTACAGTTCCATTCTGAAGTACCAGGGTTGAAGTAGTCATGGTTTTGATGCAATACAGTCCATATGTGAACAACAACTTCTTGAGTGAAGGGCAGTGGGAAGCTCCCATTAGCCTTGCACTTCCATGTCTCCATCCCAATGTCTATTTTCTGGGACCAAAAGAAGGCTTTGCTCTTCTTGAACTATACAGGTATGAAATAAACACGTCATTCTGGGAAGCTATCAACTTCTAAAAAGAGAAAAGACACCTGCATTGGAGATGGATCAGGAGTTTGCCTGTCTGAGGCTGCTGTAATAAAATACCAGACGCTCAGAAATTTATAAAAGCCCGAGATTTATTGTTCAGAGTTCTGGAGTCTGAAGAGTCCAAGGCCAGGTCAAGGCCGCTGGTGTGGGTGAGGAACTTCTACTGTGTGCAGTCTGATTCTAGGATGGGGCATTGCTGGTCTACAAGCCCAGGACTGGAGGTGGAAGGGCAGAAGTATGGCAATCCATGTAAAAGCAGAAATGATGATGGTTTGAGGTGGCTTGGATCATGTACTTGCCCACCAGTGCCCAGGCAGAGTGTGATTAATGTGTGAATCTCGGCATAAAGGGAGCCTTTCAACTAGTTTGTCACAATTACATTGGTGACCATAGCACTTAAGTTCACTCAAGATGCTGCTTGGTAGACATCCAGCTACAGACAAAAGAGAATTAAGGCTTGGGAAGGACAACAGATAAAGCGTGTTTCATTTAAGCAATTAGATAGCATGTCCATTGCTTTTGATAAAAATATAAAACCCAACGGATGTGTGCGTGACATTAATTAAACTCCTTCAGTAGGGCCATATAACACAACACCAAGGCATTTAAAATATTGTAAAAAAAGTAGCAATGGGGAAGGGTGGCTATGGGCAGGAAGATGGTTGCAGGGAGAGGCATCCAGCCTTTCACTGCTAGCGAGAACCATAGCTCAGATGAGGGCATGGAGAAGCTTGTTAATAAGGGTAAACAGACATATGGGCAGCTCTTTTGCCAAAGCAGGACTTTCCTGTCTCCATGAAGCATTCACTGGAACTGGAGAAGATATAAATAAAAATCATAAAACCTTCCAATTAAAAGATTACCCTTTGATCCAGACGTACAAGCTGGCAGACACCGAACAAAGCCCCCAAAGAAAAGCTAAATTAACTTCAAAGAGCAGAGGCTTTGGGGCGGGGAGGGGGGTGGAGGAGCGGAACTCCACTCTCCAACAAGCAGACAGGAAAATTAGGAAGTTGAGACGTGAGAAACACATCCAAGAACTGCTTTTTGAAAACACGTCTCAAAATAATAGCATCTAAAATCCCTGTGGAATCACACAATAAAACAAAAATAGGGGGAAAGGAAACAGAAACCGAATTAGAAATGAAAGGCGGGGCCAACGAGGAGCTACCTTTCAGGAGTTCCCTGCGCTGCCCTGCCTTCCTAGGTTTTGGATGCCAAACTGTCTCAGCCATGGCACTGCCTGCTCTGGGCATGGTGGTCCCCACATGTGACAGGGTGTCATGGGGTGAGGTGCTCCCACTGGGAGGATTCACTACCTCTCAGTTGAGGAAAGTGTGGGATCACTCAGTTTTTCACTGCTGTATTGGGGTGGATTTGCATTTTTTCAGTTTTGAGAATGTGATTTTCAGGTTTACCTAAGAGTGGCTTCTCACCTCCCAGCACAGGACAATCTTTGTGCCTTCCATGATGCTCTGCCATCTTAGCATTCCATAAAACCTTCGGGTGTCATCCTTTTGTGCTCAGGGTGGTTTGAGCTAATATTGGAAGGCATGGAACAGCATTTATTATTGATAGCATTAAAACAAAAAATAAAATAATATAAGAATGTTTATATAAAATTGGAAGATTTCACTAGCAGAGCCAAAATAACCTTATTTTAAGTGACAGAATCCATTAAAGGGCTTATGGATAGTACTGGCTAGGTAAGCTGTCAGAACTGGGGGATTCTTTCCCATACATTTCTCCCTGCCCCCAAACATGTATACCAATTACAAAACAGTGAGATACTTCATAGAATGTATGGGATCCTCCCATATAGGATGCACTGAGTCTCTCTAATGTACTGGCATAAATACAGATGGATTAACCCTGGGGTAACAGCACACTTAAGTGGGGACACTGTGGGGACTTCTCTGAGCAGCTAATAGGTTCCCTGCAGAGATGGCAGGTTCAGAACCATACAGGTTACCTGAGGAGAAAGAGCTGTGTGAAGACACTGCCCCAATAGGGCATCCGGTAGATCTCTCGTGATGCAGGAGTTCCTCTGATGCCTAGAGAGCCACGCTATTCTCTCTTGTTGGCTTCAGTCATCTGAGGAGATCTAGGGTAGAGTCGGGACTAGGGAACCCCATCACAATCCCACTGACTACAGGTCTGTGTGTGGCTTAGCCTTGATCAGCTTATATAGGCAAAGGGGACCTTGTATGCATATAGTCAGAGTGCACATGTTTTGTGCACACATATGAGATTGCACACATATGAGATTGTACCCATGCTTCAAATATGTCAAACAACTGGACCACAAGCATGGAGAGATGCAGGCTCCCAGCCCTCCTCTCAGATTGCGTGGGTCTGACTTCAGTGCCAGCCTCTAAGCCCATAGGCCGAGCTCCAGTCCCTGCAAGGGAAGGTGGCTTCTGGCCACCCATGGCTCCTGTTGCTAGGAAACAGCTCCCTTTGATTGTGTATGTGGAGCATGCCTGTGTTTGTCTTTGGCTCTCAGAAGGACAAAATTCACCATGTGGCAGTGGAGAAATAATATTGAAAAGTACGTTAAAAATGAAAGAGGTGCCAAATGGCCCTCTGGATTGCAGATGCTCCCCTTGCTGCAGAGCCTGTCCCTTGCAAAAGCAGGACCATTCCAGCGCTGACTGAGCATTGCCCAGGCATGGACTCGGGCTGCATTCCTAGGTGTCCTTCTGCTCTGCAGGTGCGCTGTCCTCCCTTCCCATTCTTGTGTGCCTGAAGTATGTGGCCATGTGTGTGAGTTTGCAGTGGGAGGTCAGGGCTGCTGTCCTGCTCTCTTTCTCCTTACTTAACCTAGGGGTTTAAGCAGAAGGGCGGACAACAGGGAAGTGTGAGTCTTCATTCGGTATTGGGGGAAGTGGCTGCAGTCCACTCCACCCACTGAGTCAGGAGGTGCTGGAGAGTGGCAGTCACTTGTGAAGTAGGTCTAGTCTCTCTTGCTTTGCTATGGTCCTGTGAGACTGAAGCTGGGGAGATCAGTGATAGTGACCTCGGAGGGAGGGGCACGAGAGAAGTCAAGATCTCTTGCTGTGCCGCGGGAAGAAGAGTGGGCCCTCGTGCCCCCTGCCTCGTACCCTTCTGCCTTCTCAGCTCCAAGCCTGACTGCTCAAACCTCAGGCCATCCACACGTCAAGGCTTCCTGATCCCTGGTGCCCTCGCCCCAGGCAGGCCTCGGCTCCACTTGACTCTCGACTTTAAACCCCCCACCTTGGTCCGTCCTTACCACTTGACAGCTCTCTTGACTGACCTCCTTCAGGGCTCCAAATTTTCCAGGCCAACAGGTGCAAGCATGGTCATATCCTGTTCACCTCTTTGTCTGTGGCTGCCGCTTCCAGGGTCTTAGCAGGTGTTTGGCAGTTCCTCTGTGGTCTGGGAGGAAGCAAAGCCAGAGGGCCTGCAGACCTTCTAAAAATTTTATTTCTATTATTTTTTATTTATGTGTAGGTGTATTTTTCTGTTCATGTATGCCACGTGTGTGGGGGTACCGTAGGAAGGTAGAGGAGGACATTGTATCTCCTGGAGCTGGAGTTATAGGCCATTGCAAACCACCTGACATGGGTTATGGGAATTGAACCCTGCCCTTCTGCAAGAGCAGCAAGTGCTCCTAACTGCTGAGCCATCTCTCCAGCTTGTCAGAACCTTTTAAGGAGATACAAATGTGGATGCCTTTCTAAAAATAATGTAAACTACCCACCTCAGGTTTCAAACAGGAAACATTTAGAAAAGGCTATAAAACAACAACAACAACAACAACAACCTGGAATTCAGAAAAAAAATGCTGTTATCATTCGTTAACAGCCTGATGCATTTAAATGCCTTTACCTCACATTTTAGTTTGGTTACGTGTTGACTACCTCTTCACATCACAAGAATAAAATATTTTAGAATTAATTAGAGCAAGTGCAATAGTATTCCAGGCTTTAAAAATATTTTTTGGTAAAATATTGAATTTATTATTGATGTTCGTAGAGGCAGTTTTTAGCCTGCTCATTGGCAATCCCATGCTGTTTTTCCTTTATGATTCTTTGGCTGCAGACAATCCTCAGGTGAAGCAGAGGGATGTGTGTAGATTCTGCCAGCAGACTCCTCTTGTGTAGTTCCTTGCATGGCTCCAAACCTGCCACCAGCAGCCTCCTCTGGCAGGTGGAGGCATGCCTGGTGAGGGCCTCCCACTACTGAACCCAGGAAGCTTCCTTATGCACCACAATTATAGAAACACCTGTGTTAAATACCTCTGTGTGAACTTGTGGGGTGCCCTGTAGCCTCTGAATTTCTCATTTCTCTGCAGTCAGCAGCTGCAGCTGTGCACAGTGGGAGCTGCTGTGGTCCTGATTGGGGGGTGTCTGTGACGACAGATCTGAATCTAGGACGACACGTGTCCTCCCTGGCATCTGCATCCCACATTATCCCTGTGTTTACAGAGGGGGCAGAGGAGATCTGTCACTTCAGTCCCACCTGGTGGCTTACAGCAACCTTGGGAGAGAACAGAAGGCAGAGGGAAGAGATTCCAGAAGGTGGGACTTTCACAGGGTCCAGGCTACTGCTGGCTGTGGGATTACCCAGCCAGAAATGCAGACAGGCAGTGCAGGAGAAGAAATGGGTGAGACAATATATCATGGCTTGTGGCTGCATTTAGCCTGTGGACATCATGACTCCTATTTTAAAGGGTTTTGTGGTTGTGACTGTTATTCAATGTCCAGAATGTTCATCAGCTAAGTGCACTTTCCAGCTTCTTTTGGGCCATGGTAAGCTATTCTCCAGGATCCACAGCCCCTGCCTGCTGCTTCAGTACAAGTCACTGCTCTTGATAGAGATACCTTGTCAGACTTTCTGTGCCACCAGCCTCTGCAAAGCCTCTGTGGGGAAGTGATCTGGTGGCAGGAGGGGAACACAGCCCCTGCTTGTGGTGGTCTGACTGACATGGCCTTCACAGGCTCATGTATGTGAATACCTGGTCTCCTGCAGGTAGAACTGTTTGGGAAAGATTAGGAGGTGTGGCTTTGTTGGGGGTTGTTGCTGGGGGGTGATCTTCAAGGTTTCAAAAGCTTACATCATTCCCAGTGTTTCTCCCCACTTTCTTCTCTGTCTCATGCTTGTGGATGAGATGTGAGCTATCCACTACTCCTCTGGAGTCATGCGTGCCTGCCTGCTGCCGTGTACTACCATGATGGTCATGGACTCTGAACTTCTGACACTGTAAGCGAGCCTCCAATAAACTTTTTTATAGCTGCTTCAGTGATGGTCTCTTTATAGCAATAGAAAAGAAACAAAGACACCATCCATTTATGTTAGGGCAATCTGAATGACTTGCATATCCCTTTTTGGACTGCAGCCTTGATAACCAGTTCAAGGAAGAATAACACAGACACTGCACTTGAATTGTCCAGAGTCTGTGCATAAAGGGCTCCTGGGTTGTTGCAGAATATTTGTTTAACTACAGAAAGATGTGTTCTTTTTGTTTAATTATGTAAAGATGTGCTGCTGTTTTTACCTTGCCTGCCTAAAGCACCTGATTGGTCTAATAAAAAGCTGATGGCCAATAGTGAGGGAGGAGGTATGGGCAGAGCTTCCAGGCAGGGAGAGTAAGGAGGAAGAGGAATTTAGATTTGGGAGAAAAAGAAAAGGAGATGGCAGGGAGAGGCCAGGATCCAGACAGGCAGACACAGAGGAAGCAGGAAAGCAGGACTTACAGAATGAAAGAAAGGTAGAAAGCCCAAAGGCAAAACATAGATGAATAGAAACAGGTTAAATTACATTAAAAGAGCTAGTGGGACAGCCTAAACTAAGGCTGAGCATTCGTAGTTAATAATAAGTCTCCATGTCTCTATTTGGGAGCTGGTTGGTGGCCCAGAGAGAACACCAACTACACTGGGTGTTTCATGATTTGGGAACACAACACTGGAAAGTTCCTGCAGCAGCACACGGGAGTGAGGCCTACATACTTTTAGCTTTGGAACTGGTTAGTAGTCATTAGTGCTTGTGTGCTATGAACCTCTCCAGGCACTGCCCTTATGGTTACACCTCAAAGTCAAAACCTCTGACTCTGAGAGAGAGTGACGCTGTGGGAAAGAGCTGACCTGGGCCTGGCTTTATCCAACTCTGCCTTATGTGGCTGTTGGGTGGAGTAATGGGTGCCAGGCAGTGTCTTCCTCCTCTAGTGGGTCTTTGGGATTTCTTCCTGAGTGTTCAGGAGTGCCATACAACACTCTGTCAGCATGGGTCTTCAAGAATAAGCATGACTTTATGAGAGTCCAGATTCAACTACTCTCCAACATAGTTTTCCGAGAGTCTGCAATTGGCTGATCCCCCACATTCATTCATGTAAGGATTTGGTCTTTACATTTCCTAGGAAATGCAGGCTGTAAGGAGTCTAGAAAGATGGGGCCACAGTGGCTGAAGGTATGAAGAAATGCTTCTAGATGAAGGTGCATTAGAAGTCGAGCAGGTCAGAGATCCTCATTCCATGTCCAGGGGACCAAGGACAGAGTTTGGATATACAAGACCCATGACCCCAGATCAGAGAAAATTGATCGATTTAGAATTTGACCAGTGTGTGGAACAGAGGCAAGTGCTCTTTTTGGGAGGAGGTTGGCCTGGAGAAGGGCTAAAAAGGGAGCACTCCCTCACAGCTGGAGGAAGGTGGGGTCAGAGAGCTGACATGTCTTCCTGCGCACCCTCCTCCCTTAGGGAGACATCTTCCTGAGTACTTCATCTGATGCATGTTCTGCAGACAACCCTTGAGCACCACCAAGCTTCTGGTCCTCCTAGCTGGCACAGTGCCAGACCTGGCCCAGCACAGACCTCCCTGCAGCTGCTGCTCANACACGGCTGGCCAGTCACACTGACTGGCCTCAACCTGAAGTCAGGAATGCCTTTCAAAAAAGACAGGTACAGAGGTCAGTGTGCCAGCCCTTGCCCGCTCTTCCAGAGAATCACTCCAGTTGATTTCCTCTGTCTTTTCAGGGCTTTTCCACTCACTCCACTCCCACACTACTATCTGCCCAGCATGGACTCCATGTCACACTTCCCTGAGCAGATACAGTAGGAAGGGAGCCTACCCTCCCCACAGCCTTCTCAACTTGCCACCGTCTCTATCTGTCTTAGTTAGGTTTTTATTGCTGTGAAGAGACACCGTGACCACAGCAACTCTTATAAAAGAAATATTTCATTGTGGTGGCTTACAGTTCAGAGGTTCGGTCCATCATGGCGAGGAGCATGGTGGTGTGCAGACAGGCATGGTACCAGAAAAATAGCTGAGGGTCCTACATCTTGCAGGCAACAGGAAGTCAACAGAGGGTCACACTGAGGGAAGCTTGAGAAAAGACCTCAAAGCCTGCTCCCACAGTGACACACTTCCAGAAGAAGGTGTGGTCCCGATTAAAGGTGTACCCTCCAACCTCAAGGTCTGAATTAAAGGCATGTGTTATCCAGCCTTCACCAACAAGACCACACTTCCTTCTAATAGTGCCACTCCCTACGAAGTTATGAGGGCCAAATACATTCAAACTACCCACAGTATCTTCCTACCCACTGAATAACTTGGATCCTACCCAAAGCCAATTTTGTTCCTATCGCCCCTTCTTAGCGTTATTTGTAGGATGCTCCTGTCTCCACCTCATCACTTTCCCTTGCTCTCTCCTTTGGCATTATGGCCTTCTGCATGCAACAACATCTACATGGAGTGTTGCATCTCAAAGAGACACTTCCCTGCAACCTCATTTCTTCCCAGCACTGCTGTAGTCCTTATCCAGGTCAACTAAAGTCCCTGCTGGACTAGGGCTCGCTCCTGACTCAGTCCCCCTGCAAACCAGGAATCTAATACAATAGTGAAAAACCAAAGGGGCATTTGGTCACAGGCATTTCATTGCCACAAAGTACATAGGCGGACAATCTCACTCTTGAAGGCTAGCTGGGTCTCGATATATTGCCCAATCACTTTTGTATTCCCTTGAATAAATGCTTGAGGTTCCTGGAAGGAAAGAGCAGAGAGTTGTAATACAGGCCAAAGCATGTGGGGTAAGAAGCCGTCAGTGTGAGGCCCAGCTGGCCCCATGGAGTCCAACCTCCCAAAGTCCCCCAAGTTCCACAGAAAATAGAGAGCCTCCTTGAGTCATTTTTGTAAACTCTATTTTGGGTAAAAGACAGAAATCCATCAAACAGCACACAGATTAACTTATCACCCAGTTAAACGGGCTGTCAGCGTGGGGCGGCTGAGCCTGGCCCACTGAATTCAAATGCATGTAAATTTCCCTGGTGGCAGGAGAGAGGATGGCAGAGCTGTCAGCTGGTGACATGTGGAAATACATTAACGGTGTTTAAAATATATTTGAAGGGGCTGGCTCATATTTTGATAACACACTCGCCGACAAATGATTTGTGGGAGATAGAAAGCCTGCCCTCATCTCTATTCCAGAGGAGTCTTTGTAATGAGTCCCTCCCAGGATGTTGGGGGTTCCAGAGAAGTTGACAATTAACAATGCCTGTCTAAGCCACGCAAAGTCCCTTGTGTCGCTGATGTATGCTGTGGGCTTCTCGCAGCCCTACCTGTCAGTGGAACTCCCGCTTACCAAAAGAAGTGATTACCAATTTCAAAAGAGCCAATTACAGTGGGATATGCACCTGTGCTAGGCCTCCCCAACCCCAGCAAAGGCGGCAGATCCTCTCAGTTCTTGGTACTTAGCCAGAAAGTGGGTGTCCTTGGCTAGGTGTAATTATCCTCCAGTTTAACTGAAGGCTGTTCTGAGCATGGTCATGTTGGAAATAAGCTAATAGCACTGAAGAGACCAGGGAAAATGAAGCAGTTGTTAGTATTCCATTCTGTGGAAGGTGTAGGAAAAGCAAAAATGGCTACCGTGCTGCTTTGGTGGAAGACTGTAGCTTTTATAATTTTTTTTATATCTCTACTTATTCGTGTCCTCTTCTTTCATAGGCCGAGATCTGCCTTCTCTCCAGATTTTCCACCTCGTTTGTTTAGAACACAGAGCCTTGTCTAATGCATGCACTGTGACATTCCATCTCAGAGTTCTGAGCCAAGCTAGCTCCAGCCATCAGCCAAGAGAAAAAGGGACCTAGTTCCTCCTGCTTATCTGGAACCCCAATGACGTCTAAACTCCACCTTGTACTGCAGATGGACTGCAATGTTTGATTTCTCACAGTCCTGTGTCTTACAGTACTGTGTCTGACCAAGATGAGTGACCACTAAATGGTAAATGTAGCTCTCTAGCCTCCGCCTCCCCAGTATCGATGGACTGAGCCTTGTGAAAACAAGTCTATTAGTCTGGGTTCTCTAGAGGATAGAACTTATAGGACAAATCTCTATACATATAGAAAGGGTTTTGATTAGAATTACTTACAGGCTGTGGTCAAGCTAGTCCAACAATGGCTGACTAGCAATAGAAGCTCCCAGAATCTAATACTTGTTCAGTCAACAAGGCCGGATGTCTCAGCTGGTCTTTAGTGTATGCTGGAATCCTGAAGAAGTAGTCTCTAATGCTGGTGAGGAAATGGAATTGCTAGAGAGAGGGAGAGAAAGCAGGATAAGAGAGCAAGCTTTCTTCTTCTTTGTCTTTTATATAGGCTGTGGATGTGGTCCAGATTAGAGGTGGATCTTCCCACCTCAAAATTCCAGGTTAGAAGTGAGCCTTTTCATTTCAAATGGAAAATCCCTCATAGGTATGCCCAGCCCCATCTGGGTTTTAGTTAATTCCAGATGTAGTCAAGCTGACAACCAAGAGTAGCCATCACGCCAGTATGTGTTTCATCCCCAGAGCTCCTTCATGCTCTCCTAGACATATAGAGTTCAGGAGTCCTTATTCCACAGCAACTTCTAAGCCCTCAGGTCTCCATGAAAACTAGCCACCTTCAAAACTAGAACTCTTGGGACACAAAGAATAACTAAGCCATAGCTAGGTTCTTTCTTGTCATGTGGTTTTTCCAGGGTAGACACGAACAAAGTTCTATGTACCCCCAGAATGACATATAAAATGAAGTAGTTGGAGCTTAATTGGTATATTGGTCAGAGTTCCCCAGAGAAGGAGCTGGCCAGGTTAGGTTGGATGGATGTTTCGAAAGTAGAATAGATAAAACTTGATGGAAGAGTCCTGGGTTCCTGATTTGACAAGCAAATTCACCTGGTGGTTATATTTGGGTGAGCCAAGTCAGCAAGCTGGGAGAAATACAAAGATGTACCCAACAGGGTTATTGACTTACCTGTGCTTCAAAGGAAACCAGGCAGGCTCCTTATCAAGTGTTCTCTTCGTATGGATGACCCTGGAACATGTTGGGCTAATGTAACAGAATGTCTGCACATGTGTGTAATCTATCTCCTCCCACTGTACATGAATCGTTTGTATTCTTGTTGCCCTCACCTTTCCCTCAACTACCGAAGTCTCCCTGTGTCATAGCTGACTCAAAGTTTAGGGTCTTGCCATCTAAATCGGCTCTAGGTGTGGCCGAGATGCTGCATATGGTGACTGCTATAAATTGAAGGGATCATAAAGAGTCAAGGCAACAGATCCCTGCAGCTTCATGAAGGGGAAAGGCGAGCAAGGGGCCCAGCACAGAAGATTCATGCAAAAAGGGTGTGAGAGGAGGCTGTTGTGTGTTTCTTCCTGGGTAGATAGAAACAAGTGTCTATACCCCTTATATAGGCACCATCCAAAGAAACAGTACCATTCAAGTCTAGCCTGGTGATCTAATAGGGTCACTTGCAGGGGCATGGATGAAAAGCCACTGGCAGGAATGTGAGAGAGCCCGAGCGACTCCAAA
>LOEQ01002735.1:30062-46638 GCA_001685075.1 Bramus lutescens
CCACCTCAATATGGGTGACTACCTCGAAAGCCACATCACTATAGCTCTCTGTTCAACTTGTAGGCAGATCCACTGAGGAATCTCTGGTCCCTAGCAATTATTACTGCTTATGTAACCTTGGAAAGGGGTCATGTGATCTTGTAAACTTTGAGCTTCCTAAGCCCTTACACATTTTCTTTTTCCCGCACCTTGTGAACTCCCTCCCCCAACTTGGCAGCAGGGTGGGGCATAAGGGGATGTTTCACCTTGGGGGGAGAGAGGACACAACAGAAGCCTTGGCAAGACCCGAGCTTAAGTCACCTCAAACTCCAGGCAGGACACTCCTTGCATCGTCTTTGGTCAGGGAACTATCAAGTTCCCTGAGAATGACTCATGCCTCTGTGCAGTGCTGGGGCCTGGATTCTGGTTTCTTTTGTAAAATGACTGGGTTTTCTGGGTAGCCTTCAAGCTGACTTATGGACTTCTGAAGCTTGGTGGTCCCAGTGGTTTCTATCCGAGCCCTCTCATCCCCTTTGGTTCAGGCTGGCTATGCTTCTGCTAGCACAGTTCTCTGAGAAGCTCCTTTGGTTTCCATTCAGCCTTTCTGGAGTTTATTCCACAGTAGGCACACTGCCTTCTGAGACAGGGGCTCCATAGGCCATCCTGTCTGTTCCTTTCCTGTGAGGTCGTCGTCCTAGGAGATGTGGGTACTCTGCCTTCTGCCTAAGAGGGCTTTTAAAACCTTCACGCCCACCCTGCGAAGATCTGAGCCCAACATCCTACAGATGCACTGGTGACTTCATCTCTGTCTTGCTTTAAGACCCTGGGCCTCACTTCTATTTGGCAGGTTCGGAGGCCATTTTTAATTTGGAAACCCTTTGCCAACTGTGAGGACAGTTAACAGGTTCACCACAGCTCCCCTAAATTCCTGTGCGACACAGAGCCGCTCCTTGACCACTTTATCTGCTTTTCTGTCTTTTACAGTAGCTGCCGAAGATGCCCGGTGGGACTTGAATCATCCACAAGCACAGCTGCTGCAAGGTACCACTGAGCTCTCATGGCAGGCGTGCTTCTGCCCTCAGTGAAACTGGAGCTTGTAAGCAAAGCATGGTGGAATGACACGACAGGGATGCAGGCTGATTTCTTCTCTGGCTTTCTAAGAGGTCTATCTTCTGATAGAGAAACAGTGACAAAGAAAATCCAAGGTTCTGGCTTGGCACTCCAACAGGAAGCATCCCCAAAAGCAGTCAGAACTCAGTGGGTGATTCAGTGGCAGACGCCACAGAACGGAAAGCCCCTCCCCCAGTTTTCGAACAGCGCCGTGGTGGTGAGAGCGATGTATGTGAACAATGCGAATGTGTAAGCTGCAATGTATATTGAAGGTGGAGAAGCTCTTTTCCAGATAGCTGGATGGAGTTGGCATAGGCTTTCACGAAAGGAATACTGCGTGATGCCCCTCCAGAATAATAAGAATGGTCACACTACAGCTTAGAGATGCAGGAGAAAGGAAGCCAATTGAGGAAACCAAGATGGGCACAGGCATAAAACCCAGCAATAATGTGTGCAGCTCTACGCTATGTAGGAGACCTGGGAGAGACTGTGATTCCACTCTGTTACCTCTTAGAGTTATGCGGGCTGCTCCTTGTAGGAGCATTTAATAGAGTAGCCTGCCCCTCCTGTTTTGGAAATCATGACTGCAGCTCCACTTCAGGCAAGGGAGAGGAAGCCAACTGATAAAGTATTCCCTTTAAGGACGTGCTTGCCATATTCCAGTCATGCAAGAGTGTATAGACCCTGCTGGAAAAGAACAGTGAGATGTGAGACTGACTGACCAAATGCCAGAATAAAAAATAGAGACGAAACGAAAGGAAAGAGAGAAAGGAAGGGAAAGAAACATGAGCACGGGAGTTAATGGGACAGATGACAGACTGAGTGCGTTGGAGGCTGCAGTTGGATTAAAACTCCTCTCATCAGACTGGGTGAGACGTGGGCTGTTGCATATCGTTCACAGGAAATAGGGTTATGTGCAAACACAGAAAACTGAGCAGGAAATGCCAAAATATCCCATGAAAATACCATGCAAAGAAATCCGGTGTAGTTGTTTTAGTGTCAGAGAGAGAAGAAGGCAGGCATTGTCAGAGGTGAGGTGGGTAGAAAGTGACAGAAGGTTTACACACTAGGAATGATGAAAAATGTAAAAATCCTATATATTAGACAGCAGGTCTAAAGAGTGAGATACAGAGGAAAAATAAATCTATAAAATGTGGAAGAATTATTGCACATTTTGCCATCCCTCTCAGCCTCCCTCCTCCCTCTCTCCAGTCAGTAACTAGGTAAACAAATAAAATAAATCTTAATGGTGTGGGGGGTGTCCTTCTGTCTATGTGTTGCTTTTATTGCTTAATGAATAAAGAAACCGGCTTGGCCTATAGCATGGAAGGAGGAAGGTGGAGGTAGAGAGAAGCCATGGAGCCGCTGGAGACAGACTTTACCTGGTAAGCCACAGCCATGTGATGATACACAGATTACTACTAATGGGTTAAATTAATATAAGAGTTAGCCAATAAAAAGCTAGAACTAATGGGTTAAGCAGTGATTTAATTAATACAGTTTCTGTGTGATTATTTCGG
The DNA here is from genome assembly GCA_001685075.1 of Bramus lutescens. Classification (NCBI taxonomy): domain Eukaryota; kingdom Metazoa; phylum Chordata; class Mammalia; order Rodentia; family Cricetidae; genus Bramus; species Bramus lutescens. The sequence continues at coordinate 32,672 of LOEQ01002735.1, forward strand.
GGCTAAGTGGCCAGGGACAAACAAGCGGCCTCCTCCCGCCACATCTTAACTTTCAGAATTGGAATAAAGAGATTTAAATATTTGATCTAATTGACATAAATCAAAATTACAACTCATCCATATCTGTATATGGATATCTGTATCTATATATTGCTATACAGTGTGCATTGCATGTATGCATTAGTTTGCCAAACACCTATATAACACTTTTTTCTTTCAAGTGAAGAAGAAGCACTTGAAATTTATTATATGTAGTAATAAGGTAAATCTCAGTTAATTCTGGGTGATTAAATTCATGTTGAAAACATTCTGAGAAGGGAAAACCTTTCAAGGCTGGCACATTAGCAATATACTTATAAGTAGATAATATGTCAAAGCATAATGTCACAGTGGAAATGAGAAAATGGTTCAAGCTAAGTGACAATAATAATCTACAACCAGGACACATGGGATGCATCTAAAGCCACAATTAGAGGGGGAGTCTATAGCTTTAACAGTCCATTAGAGACAAGTGGAGCCTGCACCTTATCCATCTAAACCGGTAAACAAATTCTTAAGACACCAGCGCACAATGAAGATAAAGGCAGAAACGGAGAACAAGAAACAGCAATGTAGTAGAGAAGGTGATCAAGGCCTCACCTCATTCTTTATATTGTAACAATTAAAGAATAATTAAAGAGGTGAAGTTCAAAGAGAAAAGTCAGAGGAGGTGCTGGAGAGGGGAGAGTGTGGGGTGGAAATGGTGTCAACACAGTAGTCATATATGAAATTCTTAAATTCTAATAAAATAAATTATAATAAAATCAGTGTTAAAATGGTAGAATTCTTGACTCTTCAGTTAGACAGACCAAGACAACCACGGAACACAAAATGATATCATCAGCTATGATATTTGATATTTGTCTATTTTAACATATGGGGGTCCAGAAACTTAATGAAAAACCCAAACAAAACTGTAAGAGTTCCAGAAGATTCCTGGAGGGGGGCGGTTAGAAAAAGATTCCTTGGATACATAATTCATAACAAAGGTAATTGGTGAATTGATTAATTAAGTTCAACCAACATTAAAAACAAATTTATCAAAAATATATGAAAAGTGAGACAGAGGAAAGCATCTGAAAGACCCACAACCTTACCCAGAGTGTAGTTCTTCCTACGCTTACAACAGGATTGTGTACCAGTAAACTCATCATATGTTGCAAACACAAGTTGAAATTTTGTAAGAATATGCAACTTACTGAACATACAGAACATTTATATGCGTCTGCCAAAATCTGGAAATCACCAACATGTCCATTACCAGGGGAACAGATAAAGCAATCGTGATATACCCTGAAAGATTGCCCATATTTCATACTGTAAAAATACTGATCAGTAACAAAAAGGAGAAGATACTGGTGGATACTACAACATGGGAGAAGCAAAATAGCAACGTAAATCAAAAACAGACTTTGGGAGAATGTGTACTCCATAAAATTTTAGAAAATGCATAATGATAAAAGGTGACTTGGTTGTTGCTGGGAAGGGAAGCTCAGGAGGGAGGAGGGCAAAGGGGTTTGTGGAAACAGCTCAGAAAGGATGGATGTTTTATTTTATATATTTATCTTATTTATTGCCTTGAGGGTGGCGATGGTCTACAGGTGTATACATATGTGATATTATTGAAGAACCTGTTAAGAAGTTTTTTATATGTCAACTACATTTCAACAAGGCCATTTAAGAAGGTTAAAAGAATATATATATATATATATATAGAGAGAGAGAGAGAGAGAGAGAAAGAGAGATACATACATCTCCATCTATCTATCTATCTATGAATTTTTGAGTTCATTTGAAATCATGGAAAATGGGGGTAATTTTTCCTGGCTTAAAATAGAGCAACCTAACAGAACCACTACTGCTAAGCCATTTGAATTTCCTCTTTACAGCACATCCGCAGAGACTCTGGATGCCCTCACAGGTAAGTTGAGCAGACATCTGGTGGGAGAGCATCACGTGCATTGACAAGCAAGCTCGCAGAGGCCTAAGCTGGCCTTAGGGATTTAAGAATGCCTTGTTTTATTTTTGTTTGCTTCTGGAATTTAAGGTGGAAACTGTTTTTGTTAGATGGTTGGTCAACTTTTACAGCCAGGTCCTTTTGGGCATTGGTCGTTTTCTGATTTTTTTTAACTCAGTATTTTAAAGTGTGGGTTGCATGTAAGACAGGTGCCCACTTGAAGTTGGACAGGTTGTTGTCTTTTGTGCAGACCTCTGTAAACAGCTCTCTGAGTCTAGAGAACATAGACCATCCCCACATCACTGGGATTCCTACCCATTTTTATGTAGTCTGCTTCTCATCCACCACCCCTCTTAGCTCCAGGCACATGGTAATCTACTTTTTGCTGCTACAGATGAGATTAGTTTTTGATCATTTCCTATTCAGGCCATGCTCACTTACAGAGCACTGAAACACCAGGGTTTTAGATACAACACTTAGTTAACTGACACCTACACCCCAGCCACACAGTTCCAATTCTAGTTGCGCTGTGAGTCTTGGCATCAGGCTTGAGTTTTGCTGCTAACCTTTCAGCTCACACTTCCCTACACAAAAATAAATGCTGCCCTCATCAACAGCCAAGGTCTCATTTTTCTCAAAGGCAGTTTGCAATAGGCCACACTGCATCTGTAATTCAGCTGTGCACTGACTCCAAAGCATGGAGCAAGGTTACTTCCCTTCTTCGTGATAATAAACTATCACCTTGTTTTAGGAATCTAGAGAAGTGTCCAAAGTCAGTGTAGCAACAGGGAGTAGAACCTTCCTGGACCAGCTGCGTCATTTGGGAGAAGTTTCCTAGCCTGGTCCTGCGTCCTGTCTACTCCTTGGCTCTCAGTCAGTTGAGACCCAGCCCTATACTCCCACTCCCGAGGACGCTACCATATTTTACACCACTTGCTTGTGTCCTCTCGAGCTCCAGCTAGATACACTCTTCCTTATTTGCTTCCCTCAGACATTCTGTTGTGTTGACTGGAGAGCGGATGGGTGCAAAGACCCTCCTCAGCAGGCACGCGGAAGCAGCCATGGCACACTATGCTCCCCAGGGTGCTCAGGGCAATGTGGACAGCCTCAACTGCTCGTGCTTTGGAGCAGACTGTATCGAGAAAGGCCGTGCAGAGTCTTCAAGAGCCGACCAATCAAACGACCCCTTATCATGCCGCACAGATAGATACCCTTCCCTCCGCTGGTCTTCTTTTTCTCAGAGAAGCCTCTCCAGGTGGCCTACGCATGGGAGCAAGCAGGACGGATTTCAGCTGGAGAGCAGTGTGTCAGTAAGGCCTTGTTCTCAGCATGGAGTCCAAGGAAGCCTTGGGATATATAAATTCTCTCTGCAGAAATGTGTCAAACTCTTTGGAAGATGGTATGGTGGGCAGTGGGAGACGGGTGGGAAAGTCCTCTCTACCAACTGCCCACACCTAGGGTGGCTGTATGCCAGAAGCCATGTGATCTCTTTGGGAAACAAGGCCTGAGAATAGCGTGAACAAGTTCTCCTTTTGGCAACGCCTAGGAGAATTTAATCCCTTTATGGCAAGGCTGACAGGTAGTTGGTTGTGTTATTCTGGGCATGACCCCATATGTGCCACCTCTTCCCCTTGCTTTCCTTACACAAGTTATATTGATGGCTGCCTCTAGTTTCACTCTTTTAGAGCTATAGATGACATGGATACTGTGTTGGGGAAACTTCCCCCTGATGACTCTCCTCTGGGTGAGTTGGAGAGGATGTTGTTAAAAGCATACAGTTGACCTGATTCAGCCCCTAAAGACTTTGATGCTTCAGGTGTGACCATGAATTCAGGATTCTCAAGAACAGGAAGTTGCCTTTCCAATGCTCCTTGTGACTGGCCTGAAAGAGTCACAGAAGTTCGAGACAATATTGCAAATTTGCATAATTTTTCTGGAGACGGTGATTTTTAACCACAAGAGTCTAGGAGACATGGTAATAAATAGATGATATCTGGAGTTAATGGGAACAGTCTAGGAAAAGGGGATGAGACAGAAACTACAGTAGGTAGCAGAAAGGAGAAGGACATGAGAACAAGGACTAAGCAATGTCTACTATTAAGAGTAAGCTTTTGAGTTATGTAGTTTATAGAATGAGAGGAAAAAACAACTGGTGTATCCGCCATAGGCGATAGATAGAGTAGTACAGAATGAAGGCTGAATTGATTGATTCAGCCTTGGCTGATGAGTTGATTGTGTGAACTTAGATTTCACTGGAAGTAAACGGTAACCATTAAAGGCAAAATTCTATTTGATTTCGCATAATGCTGTAACCACAAAAGCTGCCAACTGGGCACGCTGTTCTACATGTAGGTGTGCCTGGTTGGAAAACTTCCTTTGTTGCTTGCAATACTGCTTATGCTTTTAACATTAGAGCTAGGAATTGAGTAGGTGATGGTTACCAGTGGGAAACTTGGGGGAAGAAAGGAAAATGAGGTAAAGGAACAAACTGGCAACTAATGTAGCCATTATTAGATACCAAAGGAAACCAGAATATTAGATTGTAAAACTATTCATGAAGCTATTGAAACTGTATAAGTAAAAATGGCCCTGGCTGTCCTGGGGCCACTTGTTAGAAACAGGTGGTCAGAGTTTTCTTAGTTTCGCCAACTTCACACATGGATCTTAGGTCATTGGACCGATTAGGAGCGAGGCTCCCAGAAGCTGGAAGCCTTGATGAATAAGCACCCAGAACTGATTATTGGAAACAGCTCACAGACAGTTCACAGCATCTGCATGTGATGCCATGGAATCTACTAGAACACTTTAGGGTGAGAACTTCCTAGAATTGTGCTGTTAGAGGGTCCCAGCTGGATACAGTTGTGCTTTACTAGAGGGGTGCCTCATTTTCAGGAACTTCAGTGTGGCTCTCCATACACATCACAAAGACTCCCTTTTGTCTGTTCCTGTGAGGATAATATGCTGTTATCTCATGCCTGGATGATGAGAAGTTGTTGAGGCCACGCATGTGACAAGGGTGTCTCTGTATGTAGGCCTGGAGAGGCCATTACACCAAGCTGTGGAAAGGGAGCCTGGATTATGTGGGAGGTGCCAGAGTCATGGGTTTTCTGCTAAGGGAAACTGAAGACTCCTTGGGGAAGCAGTCTGAGAAAGAGAGAGAATGTGTTGCAGTCAACAAAGATGAAAGGAGTTGGAGATCTGAACACTCTAACGTCAGACATGGAGATGTAGAGTTTGGAGTTTGCCTGCTGGTTTTAGGTCTAGACAAGCATTTCCTCACTATGCTCCTCCCTTTTGGAATAGTAATGCATATTCTGTGCCACTGTATGTTAGAAGTATGTGATTTACTTTCTGATTTTGGTTTTACAGGGTGTTACAGTTGAGAGATTGCCATGGGTCTCGGAAGGGACCTTTTGGACTTTTAAACAGTGTCAAGACTGTGATAGACTATGGGGACTTTTGAAGTTGGATGGATCATAGTTTTACATTATATTATGATTACAAGTCTATGGGGGCCAGGGGGTGGAATGTGGTGGTTTGACTAAGGATGGCCCCTGATGGCTCATATATTTGAACACTTAGCCATCAAAGAGTGGCACTACTTGAGAAGGATTAGAAGATATGGCCTCATTGGAGTGAGTGTGACCTTGTTGAAGGAAGTGTGTTATTGGGCTTTGAGCTTTCAAAAACCCAGGTCAGGCCTAGTGTCTCTCTTTTCCTGTTCTCTGCAGATCCAGATGTAGAACTCCCAGTCCCTTCTCTAGCACCATATCTGCCTACATGTTGCCATGCTCCCCACCATGATGACAATGAACTAAACCCCTGAAGCTGTAAGCAAGTCCAGATAAACATTTTCTTTTGCAAGAGTTACCATGGTCATGGTATCTCTTCACAGCAATAGAACCCTGACTAAGACAGAGGCTGTGTGTGCACCACAGAACTCCATCACTCTTATACATTTTATTTGGTTTGCTAAGGAGATTGGACTTTTCCTAATCCAAAGTCACTCTTATACTACCAACAGATTGTTTGCCATGATGTCAGCAGGCGGGATCTTAGTAACTCCAGTTGCTTAAATGGCTGGGCATTTGAAGAGCCTTGACTTATTCTAATTTCCTTCCAGGGTATAGAAAGGAGCTCAGAGGCCCTCAAGGCCCCACTGGACTGTTCAGATGAGCTGAAAGCATTTCCACAGTGCCCCTCAGGGAGGCCCTCTAAAGTGTCCATTTTCTTTAACAGAAGGTTTGAACACATTGGTGACTTCAGTCACATCTGTCATCTTGTCTAAGATCCCAAGAGCAGGACATGGGAACTTCTCTCAAAATGCTGGTGCTAAAAGTCTCTGCCAGGTCCTTCTGGGGCAGGCTGGAGCTTTCGGAAGTTCTCCCATCCCTTCCTTCTCCTGTAGGCTTCACAAACAACAAGGAAACTGCAGAGAAAACCAAATATAGTTTCTAACTTTCATATTTATTTGTAAAGATTTAAAATGTTTTCTGGCAGCCCCACAGCAAGCTCAACTCTGTTCTCTGAAGAAAACCACACACACACACACACACACACACACACACACACACTACTGGAAGATAACACTTTAATTTTTTTGGACAAAAAAATGAATCGTGGATTATGGATAACAAAACATTTAGGGGAAAGGGAGTCATTAAAATGCATATTGTAAAATTGAAACTTAAGTGTCAAGTTTTTATAGCACTTTGTCAAATGCTTGACAATTAAAATGGCTATTTTTAAAATTTTAATGAGACACAATAAGGGTCTAATGTGAAGCAAGATTGCATACCCTCAGCACTACATTTTTTGCATAACAAGTCTGTTCTCTGTCATCCCTGTAATGCTCCATTTGTAAAATCCACCATCTATTTTTAATTAAATTAGTGAGTACTGTTTATTATGGGCATTATATTTATTAATCTTTAATATTTAATTTAAGATGACTTATCCAAGACAGGGGTAACTTAGCACCCGCACGCTGGCATGTCGGGTGCTAATGGCGCTGCCTTTCCTGGTGCAGTAAATACACTGCAGCCCTTATTTTTCATAGCTGAGCCTGGAAGTTTAAGTGCATCGTTCGTCCTCCATAACAGGATAGAGACAGATGTGTTTCATGGTCTTTCGGCCTTGGTCATTCCAGCTCAGATCCTGTGCCAGGTTTCAGGGGACGCTGGGCCCTCGTTTTCACACCATATCCTAACTTGCTGACTTCTTCCATTGCCAGCCATGAGGCTGACTGTGGCCAGGGAATACAGACTTACTGATGGTACCACACAATCCTCTAATGGACTGGTGGACCAAATCCCGGCACAACTTAGTGGAGGGAAATCCGGTCAACAGATCCTTTCTAGAAGTGTGGAAGATGTGTGGGAGGACTTCAAAACTGTCAATCTACCACCCCCTCAAACAGCTTAAGAGCCTGTCTTATTTAGGGGGTGTTTAGAACCTAGACTTGGCTTTATTCAGGCAACAAGGAGACACATCAGTGGTGGCCGGTGGCTAATATGAGGAGAAATTTTGATTAGGACCTCCCTCTCCTGTCCTTGCACGAGCAGAAGAACATGAGTGTGCATACATGGGTGCAAGTGCATCTTTGTGTGAGTGTGGGTTGTGAAACAATGCAGATGGTATGGACGGCATTGGGTGATATGGATCATGTTGTACCCTGTGGCTGTGTTAAAGGAGTCCCTGGGCAGTCCTGAGCCTGCATGTCTTCTCTACCAGAGACACAATGGGGCATGAGGCTCTCTGCTTCCCAAACATCAAACAGGTCCCCTGTCCAGAGCTTCTGCAGCACAGAAGAGCATGCAAAACAGCTCAAACCAAAAAGCTTAAAAAAAGAATCGAAACTGTGAGCCACATATTGTGGCTCTGCACCCTAGAGGCCAACAGGTGCTGGAAGATCACCATGAGTCCAAGGCTAGCCTGGGCTACCGAGTTCTAGGTTAGCCTGTGCTAGAGTGAGACTGTACCTCAGCAAACAAATAAACAAACAAAACTCCTAAACCAAGGTCATTTTCATGCAAATATTAGAGGGATTCAAACAAGACCTTAGAGGCAAGTAGGAGCACTTGGGTATCAAGCTCCTAGGGTCCGTTTTGATAGCAATCAAATTGGAACTTTGAACCTCCCTAATTTCATCTGGAGAGCTAACCACATATTCTAATAATTAACATAAAGGGAAATTATTCTGAAAATGTGATCATGAAAGCGACTTATGCTTGCTGTGTTTAACCCCATGCGTTGTCTGATGGCTGCACAGTCATCTGCTCCAAGGGAAAGCAGTCTACTGGCACCCTGCTCCCATTTGATGACTCTATGAACAGCTCAGAACTCAGAGTCTGGGATTCCAAGTTGCTTTCAAATGGGCTTTCTCATGAGAAAGAAGAACTCAGGTTGGAGAGCAAAGTAGGAAATGATATTCTTCAAATACCGTCTAAGCCCCAAGCTGCTTCCATCCCTAGACCTTCAGAGACATAGACTTCATAACAACAGTTGTACTGCTAGCATCTCAGATTGGATTTGTTTGGTGTCTGCCAAGTCCCAAGAGCCACCAGACACATGAGAGCAGTATCACTGAGGTCCAAGTGGGAACTCTGGAATCAGGTGTCTCCTCTTAACACAGAGATGTGAATCTTAGAGCAATCTCTCACATTTCGGAGGCAACTTTGAGGAAACCAGTCAGGCACACCTCTAATGTGGACGGACCACACACACCTTCCTGGTGGAGGACAGGCAGAGAAACAAGTTCATAAGTCTGAACTGTGGGCCTGGGGACAGTAGGGAAGACCTGGAGCCCTTAAATAGCGAGGTCCCACAGAGACTAATGGAGAGAGAGGGAGAACACACTATGGGGGCCTTTCTGTATGGTGACAAACAGCTCTGCATACACCAACAACTTCTGAAGAACCCCAAAAGCCAGAGAACTCAGTGCTGTGTAATTAATGTGTGCCTAACTATGACCTTCTCAGCAAGGGGGAGTCAAAGGAGTTTTCCATACTATGTGTTCTGGGTGATGTTATGTATGCTACATTTTAGGAGGTTTTTCACACAAACCACGGTATATATGCAAGGCCTGTGTGGTTATGCCAAAAACTAATTCAGAAAGTCATTCTTTCTGTTCCCTTCTTGTTCCAGTTTTCTGTGATAAAACACAGATGACAAAAGCAAGTTGGAGAGCAAAGAAGGCAGGCACTCAAGACAGGAACCTTGAGGCTGGCTCTGAGGCAGAGAACCCAGAGGAGTGCGGCTTACTGGCTCACTCCTCATGACTTGCTCAGCCTGTGTTTTTTCTGCCTAGGACTACCTCCCTGTAGGAGGAGACTGCTTGTTTGTTTTCCAGTCGCCCAGACCTGAATAATCACACAGAAACTATATTAATTACAACACGGTTTGGCCAATGACTCAGGCATATATCTAGCTAGCTCTTACATCAAGAATTAACTAATTTCTATTAAACTTTGTATTGCCATGAGATTATAGCTTACTGGTAAAATTTCTGGGCATCTGTCTCCTTCAGCAGCTACATGGCATCTCTTTGACTCCACCTAATCTCTCTATATATCTCTTCCAGCTTGGCTATATTCTGCCCTGCCATAGGCTGATGCAACTTTATTCATTAGCCAATAAAGGCAACACATATACAGAAGAATATTCCACATCACCTCCCCAAGAGTGGCACCATCCAGAGTGGTCTGGGTCCTCCCATGTCAGCCATTAATCAAGAAATGCCACACAGATTTGCTCATGGACAACCTGATGAAGGAATTTTCTCAGTTGAGTTTCCCTCTTTCCAGATGACTCTGGCTTATGTCAGTTTGAACACACACCACATAGACACACACACACACACACACATACACACACAGACATGCACACACAGAGAGACACATGTGAGCACACACACAGACACACACAGATACACACACATACACACACAGACATGCACACACACACACGCACACACACACAAAGACCTCCCTGCAAACTAACCAGCACACACCCTCACTCCTTTGAAGACAACAGAAAGGAGAGAAGCTTAAATCTCCTTACAAACTTCTTGGTCCATGAAGTTGCATCCTGTAAGCCTGAAGAATTCACCAGAATGTAAGAAGCTGTCCAGGGGAGGAGAGAGGGTGGCAGAACAAAGCCTCCACATCTCCATGGACCAGAGCAGTCAGAGCTCAAGGCTCATAGAATCCCCCTGTGCGGACTGCTTATCCTCCTACCTATTAAAGGAAGGCAGAGAGTTATCTTCCCAAGAACGGAAGGCCGTGCAAGAGCGGATAGCCCATAGGACCTGAGTTTCCCATGCCTCTTCCCACTCTAGGTATGGAAGCCCTGTTCCCTGAAGCTGCAGGGTTCCTTTGTACAAAAAAGGCAAAGATCTCCTCTCATGGGGATGAGGTCTTGTAATTACATGTTCAAAGTTCTCTAAGCTGTCAGAGTGGTTGGAGCACCTGCAAGGGAGAATTATTCAGTGGGTGACAGCAGGATAGGGTCAGGACTTCCCAGAAGCATGGCAGAGGGGCCACTGAAGGACTAGAGCAGGCTTCAAGTCAGATGAATGTGGCTGTTCCCATAGGTATGGTGCTGGACAGCAGTCACAGGGATACTTTTAAGAAAAGCTACTCCGTATGCATGCATCTGTTTTCAGTAACATGATTTTGGCTTTGCTTGACACTGTGCCTAGGCAAAAGATGATCTTGAAGACAAATAAGATCAGGTTTCAGTGGGCAAGATGTAAACAGAAGTGTGTTGGGGCACTACTGAAGGCTGTTTAAAATTGCCAACCCTTCTGGGAGATGCAAGGTACCCATGCTTTCCCTTCCTCTTTCACTCTTCTCTGGTTAGACAGCAGAATAAATGTTAGCTCACAGGTGGCTATTAGGCTATGAGGGGAGTTTGAAGGCAGAAGCCAGGAGCTCAGTATTCTGAGTGTTATTACACTAGAAAAAGAACTTGGCACCCCTGCCCCAATCAGCACCACCCATGGCCTGTAAAACTGTTAAACTAAGTTTGGGCAGCCTCCTTTTAACCTCACATGAGATACTAGAATCTTGGGGGCCATACTTACTAAGACAGCAGAACCCCCAGCCTTGCAATGATCCTAGGCTTAACTCAAACAGATAACTTGAGGAGTTTCAGCTTTTCCTACTTTCTCTTTTTTTTCTGGAAATAGGTTATAGTGATGGGGGGGGGTTGGAAACTTGTGCTCTTGGCCAGGTTTTGAGAAGCCAGGGACGCAAATAGAGGGGTCTTGTCAGATGTAGATGGTGGGGGACTAGCGATATGCTGCCACCAGCAATGGCCTCATGAGTTCTTTCCAGACTTCCACTCAGATGAAATCAGGATCTTGACTATACCATAGAAGACATTTTAGGAGGAGTCAGGATGAAGCTGAGTTGGGGTTCATTTACAAAAGATTTTGACATAGCTTTAAACAGAGGCATTGAAGGAGAGAAAAAGAGAGAGGGTCACTTAAGTAAGTGACAGTGCACAACCCAGTGTGGGTATGGGCTTTTCAGCAGAGCCGTGCCTAAGTGTGTTTGCAGGAACCTTGAATACAATTTTAGTGGCTACCGAAATTACATTGCTCAGTGGGTTTGCAAGAAGCTCCAGCCTCCCTATTTTTCCTCCTTCTCCTCTTTCTCCTCCACTTCCTCCCCCACTTCCTCCAAATCTTCCTCCTCCCTTTTCTCTTCCTTGTCTTCCTTGTCCTTCTCCTCTTCTTCTGCTAAATGATATTATAGGCTGGCTCCCAAGGTCACTTGGCTAGGAATGCAGCTTACGTAAAACCATGGGTCACGAAGACTGTACAACGTTGTTAAGACACATGTTTTGCTGTAAATGGAGTTTATGGTCTAGCTTGTGAGAGTCCTAGAGCGCTGCAGGTTGAAGGCTTGGGAGAGCAGGGACATAGTTGATCACACAGGCCTTAAGCCTGGTTTGTTGTTATTTTAGCATCCTTGCTCGAATCATCTCTCTGGAAAGGAGTGCTGTCTCTAGCAGGTAACCTTCACAGCGAATCTCAGTTTTGCTGGTATTTCTGCCTTTAGTGTATGAGCCTTCAGACAGACTCTGGGTGAGAGGCTCCCTTGCCTTCCCATCTGCCTTTAATTGGTCCTGTCTTTCTATCTGGCCTCAGTATGACAAGAACAAGGGGGTGAAAGGCTCCGAGAAGCAGGAGACATAAATGCAGTGGGTGGGGAGGGGAGAGCTTTGTCATCTTCTGAGTTTTGTCTCAGGGAACACAGCGACTCTTTCAGGCACATTTATGTGTCCAGGATTTGTGTGGAGAAGCCAAATGCCTGGGGCATTTGCACCTATACCTGAGGAAGGATGTCATTACCCCCTTCCAATTTACACAGAGCCTTCATGCGCATGAGCACAATCACTTCTCACAGCTGCTCTGTTGAAATAAACTGTAACCCGGAATGGTGAAATATGTGACTCTAAGTCCCAGAACTGATGCACTAACACACTTAGACTTGTGCGCCAGGCTTGGTGTGCCTCCCTGGACACCGAACTGCTTCACTATTCTGAAGGCTCAGCATCGCGGGGGCTTCCCAATGGCTAGAGCCAATGAGTGCTCAATTGCAATGAAGTCACATGTGGATAACTGGAAAAACAGCCGCACTCTCTTCCATACCCATGATAGCGTAAGCTTTGTTTTCTAGAGCCTGCAAGGACCTCACTGGAAACAGTGAGGCACTTTGGTGTCGGGAAGCTGGGCATGACTACAAATGCCTCAGCTGGCATCTTCAGTGACCTACAAGGCAGAAATGGTCTGGGGGTGTATGTCTGCATGGACCAGGTAGCAGTGGGAGTTCACTCCTCTGGCTAGAGGAATTTTCTGCCTAAGTCCTTCATCATGGGTGACAGGTCTCCTTAGTGGTCTAGACAATCAAGAGATGACTTGCTGACTTCCGGGTATGTTGGAGAACAGGGTGCTGGGTGTGCGGCTGGTGAGCAGTGTATCTGTGACCTGCCCCATCCCTATGTGTTTCTGTTTAGAGGAGAAATCAGACCAGGACCTGCACAATCCATCCCATGATTCTCAGCTATGATCCTGCCCCAATGGCAGAGCTTGGAGATGGACTCTGCACCCTAGGACTTCTTGGTAGAGCTGTAATACTGTTCTTTGCCCTCTGTTTTCTGGGGTGATGCTTACAGTACTTGTCGTTAGTCCAAGGACCTTGAATTCGCTCTCTCCCAGGCGGCTGGAGCTGGATGCCAGCCCATGGCAAGCTTTGAAGGATGCTGCCAGGTCACAAGTCCATGATGGAAGTGCAGGCCTCTGAGTGAGAGGGCACCTGGGACTCCTGAGCCTGCCTCTTCCTGTTTCAGGGAGACAATATTTCCCTGGGATTTGCTGGCCAGCCAGTTTCATCAGGGAGCTCTGGAGCTGCGGGCCAGTGAGAGATTCAGTCTCAAAATCGAGGTGCTCACCCTCCTGAGAACTGACGCTGAAAGCTGACCTCTGGCTTCCACATGCGCATACCTACACATTCACACAAACATGCACATACACATGCCTCACACACACACATATGTAGGTATAATAACACGTGAAGTGTAGTCATCACACAGTGCTTGGAACACAGTCTGGACTGCCCGATTCTTGACATCATCCTCCCCGTCATCAAAATGACACTCTCCAGCAAGCTGCCCTGTGCCTGTTGTGGAGGGGGCACGGGAATTCAGATCCTGCCTGAACTGGTCCTCTGAGGTCTGCTGGTCCACACAGACCATCATCCTGCTGATTGTCTTATTTCCTCTCTGCAGCCTCCTGCTCTCTTCCTCCCTCTGGAGCCATCTGTCCTCTCCTACCTCCTTCTGGGGAAATCTGTCTCCCCTCCTCCTTCTCTTAACTCATAGGACAAGCTGCATCTGAGGGAACCTGGAGTTGGTGTGTGTGTGTGTGTGTGTGAGAGAGAGAGAGAGAGAGAGAGAGAGAGAG
>LOEQ01002735.1:55312-65466 GCA_001685075.1 Bramus lutescens
GGCTGGCTGAGCCAGGGGCCACGCTCCACTGCAAATGAGGACGAGGAACACCTGCTCCAGGGCTGCCAGGCCACCACAGTCAGCCTTCACATCTCATGCAACACTTGTTCTGTCAGAAGCATGGAGCTGGCGCAGGCAGGGGCAGCTTGCTGCCAGCCCTATGGTGTCCCCTGTTCCCGCCTGTGCTCCCGCGCTCTAGTTCAGCTTTGAATGCCTTTTCAAAGAAGTCTGTTAAAAATGTATCCATTTCATATTAGCCATTCAGTCATTATGTTAAAGGGTTTAAAAATATAGATTAAAAAACCCTCTTTGCCTCCAAAATGAACTTTTTGGCAATTAAGATGGAGTCCTGAAATATTAATTGCCCACTAATGGTCTTCATCCTCCATCGTGCAGAGTTGATAAGCATCTTTTCAGGATGTCTTGGCAATGGGGAGTGAAGGGCCAGTTTGTGGATGGAGGCAGCAGGGACCTTTCTAGGCATGGGTGGTGTCCTTGTATCTCAGGAATGTTTCGCTTCTCTAAACAGAGGCCTTTATCCTGATGTTCCACACAGTCCCGGCATGACAAAGACTGCACACACCAGCAAGAACAGGACTGGACAGTTCTTTATCTTCCTTAGCCTCTTCCTGCCCACCTGTGCAGGCAGCTAACCTGAAAACCACATGTATGCATACATCCCCCACACCTGCACAGGCTCTTCTCCCAACTGAGGAATATCTACCTTGACCAATCTGTGTGTGAGCCAGGGACCAATAAGCCCACAAGGATTTTATTATTGCTTTTCTGGCTCTTACCTGTGGGCTCGCCACACAAATGAGGCTCCAGATTGATCTGGGGGCAGAGGAATCTTTAGAGAATTCTGGAAACAGTCCCTTGATTTCTTCAGGAAGTCACTAGAAATAAGTCTAATTCCCATCGTGTTGCTAGATTTAGGTGGCTTGGGGAGCACTCCAGCTAGTCACTCAAAGGCACCATCCTCTTTCATAAGGATACTCTGTGTCCTCATGTTTGTCCAGCAAAAGTCCAGATAGTGGTTTCTCTCAACTCAGTGATCAGGCCCTGACATTGCCATAGGCTCATAGGGCAAGAAGGGACATCTCCCATACTTTGTTGGTGTCACCTGCACAGAGATATGAGCCTTCTCTCTTGGGCAGTTCTGCCCTATTCTAGCACCAAGGCACATTGTAAACACTTGGAGACTGAAACAACCAGGCCTTACTTGATCCCAATCTGGGTCCTTGGTGGGGTCCCTGTCCTGACATAGGGTGATCTCTGCAGCTCAGTGGGTACTGAATTAATTAACCCTGCAGTGGAGCCCCCAGACGAAGATGGGCAAGTGTGAAAACACTTGACAGAGGCCAGGCAGAGGAGTGCATGCCTATAATGTATAATATTTTGAGAGTTACAAGCAGGGGTCTCTAGAGTTTGAGCCAGTCTGGCTAGGTAGCATGACCCTGCCTCAACCTCCTCGGTCAAAATCCCTGAAAAACAAAACAAAAACTTTCACCTCTAGCACCACCAAGCAACAGAGGGCGTGGCATTGCAGTTGTTTAACAAAAGAAAGGCCCTCCCCTCCAGCTCTCTAAAGGGGAACTGCCTCTTGCTAGATGCTCTGGTTCACCAGACCTGTTTTCAGAAAACGGGATAAGATCATTCATTTACACCTTAGCGTCAATTTGAGCAAAGACTTCATGTTCTTAGTGGAATTTGGAGTTTGGTTTTAGCTGTGCAATGCATCTTGTTCTCTGAGACCTGGTAGATACCCGCCTTCCAGTGCAGGAAGAGTGAGTGGCTGGGTAAAAAGTCTGATGTAGTGGGGAGGACACCCGGCCTTTCTAGCTGAGGTCCAAATGAACTTCAGCAGGGTACCCAGCACTTCCAATGGTCTGTGGACTTGACAGGAAAGTCTCAGAGATGAGTGTGGGGTTGTGAATAAGTGTGAACTGTCGCCCTCAGGCTCATGTGCTTGAACTCCTGGTTCCTGTCTGGTCGCAGTCTTTGAGGAGGCTATGGGAAGCTTTAAGGGGTAGGGTCTTGCTGGAGAAAGTAAGGAGGCACATCACTAGGGGTGGGCTTTGAGGTTTATAGCCAGGCCCCTATCCTGCTTTTCTCTCTCTGCCTCTCTCTTTCTGCTTCTGTTTTTCTCTCTCTCTGCCTCTGTCTTTCTGCCTATGTCCCCTACCCCACCCGCTGCTTCCAAACCGCTCACACAATGCCGTAGGCCGGCCTCATGCTTCTATTGACAAGCTTTCCCCAGCTTGACAGACTATACCCTCTCTGGAACTGTGAGCCATAACAACCTCTTTCTCATGTAAGCTGCTTTTTTTCAAGGTATATCTTCACAGCCTTTTTAATGGCAAAAGTCTGTGGGTCCTTCTGGGGTCCACAGGGGCAGCCCTCCTAGGACCTGCCCATCTGGTAGTCCCAGTGGCTATGAGAGCCTTTTCCAACCCTTTCTATTTTGGTGCAGGAAATTGTTGCGGGAGCTCCTTCCGCTCCTTCAGCCAACAGCTGCTAAGATACCAGCCCATTGGGGCATGGTCTCCCTCTCTTTAAAAAAAAAACAGCAACTGCCCTCCGCTCACTCTCTGGCTTCCGGCTCCACTTCCGGTGATTAGGCTCCTTTTCCTGACTGTTGGTGTTTTGTAAGTTTTATCTTTAAAATAAATACCCCTTTGAATCCCAACTGGTATGGGATTGTTTATGACTTACGCCTTCAGGAAATGTCTTCCTTATCCCCAGAGCTGGGCTCCCCATGACCTTCTGATGCTCAGAGGCAAATGCAGGGATGAGGGACCACCTGAGAACAATGGCCAACTACCAAGCACGCGGGCATGTGGCCACAGAGCACACACTGTGTGACTTCAATGCGTGTGGATCTGTACATGTCGGAGCGACACTGTGATGAGCCACATAATACTTTTGTACAGTCTCTCTGTTGGCTTTAGCCAGAGCACTGTCAAATTTAACAAAGGGCAGGACCCTTTATTCCTGCTGTCCTTCTCACTGTAGGATCAAGGTGTTCTCGTGGCTTCCATCCTTTGTCACAGGAGGCTCAGGGCAAGGAGTCGCCATGTTGCATGCTGGGCTGGGCAGGGGTGACTTTGGTAAGCAGCAGAAAGCATAAGGCCACCTCCTCTTAGGGAAATGGAGCAGATTTTTCCATGGAAGGCATCCTTGCCTCCAGCCTTTAGCTCACTGTGGAGACAGGGAAATTAAACAGTCAGCAGAGCCTTGCCTCCGCCAACAACCGCTGACTCTTCAGACGTGCAATCCTGGCAGCCTGTTCGCGGAAGGCTTGACTTGGCCAGGGAGGGCCCACCCCTTGTCCATGGACTGGAAGAAAAATGATGCCCAAGCCAGGCTGACTTTTGCATGCCATTTACATAAATTAATTTAACCACACTGGGGTGGATTTCCCCTCCTGCCCAGTGTGTTGGCTGCCCCTCAGAAGATACGTGAGGGAGGGAGTGGAACATTTCAGGCCTTTGCTTCTCAAGCCTAGACTCAAGGATGGCTGATAGGAGCCACATCCCTGTTGGTCTCTGAATGGCCATATGGGTATGGTAATTCACTGGCTTTCCAAAGTTGAAGTCTTATATAAGAGCAAGGCAAGTGCAGGGTGTGCCTTGTGAACAGGTATGTGACCATCATACTGTGTAAGTTTCCTTGTGTGGGAGAATAAAGACAGTGGATCACCCTTGTTCTGCAGTAGCGTTCTATCTAACATTTGCCATCTTCTTTCAGTGATGTGTGTGTGTGTGTGTGTGTGTGTGTGTGTGTCTGTGTGTGTGGTCATGCTTCTTCAGAAGATCCAACCCCTTTTATAAATGTGACCTCAGGAAACCAGCCACCCTCCTCAGCTCCCTCAGGGCTTCCACCTTCTTTTCTGTCTTCTCTGTATCTAGCCCTTGAGGCGACTCTGCATACTTGTATATGTTTGCCTGTCCGTCATGGCTTGCAGGTGAGGTCGCTACAATTTCATGTTCGAGATGACAGTTTCAAGCCTCAAGGCAGGGCCAGGGGTCAGCTCCTGGTCTCCCCTCCCAACACTCTCTCCTACGGACAAAGTACGGCTTTGTGTCCTGTGTTTCTTTTAGCCTCCGGAACAGTGGCCATGGCAAATAGCTAGGATGGGATCTCAGCTCATTGACAGGCTACCTGTGTAGTCAGCTGTCCTCCTCCTGACCATCTAGGTCTTGTCCCCATGGGCAGGGTCAGTGCTGATTCTCTGGGAAGACTAGAGCAATCTTCCAGGAAGGACTCCACGGAGTGGTGGTAACAGACCTTTATACCCTGGGCTGGGGCTTTCGGCTATGCCTTCTTGCTTGACCATCAACAGGCATCAGGCAATGAGACTCAGCCATCATTCCAGTAAACTGATACACCCGAGGAGCACGCCTGAGGCTGAGTGGCTATGTTATCTCCTGCCACACTGTCCTCACCACACATAATAAGCTAGGAATCAGCAAACATTCCAGATGCCTCCCTTCCTGGCCTGTGTCCTGCCATCCCCATCTCTCCAAGAGTTTCTAACACCAGCACAGTCTAGCGAGGAAACAAAGATGGCATAGCAGCTGGCATTGGGTTATTTCTCACTTCCTTTATGTCTTAACAGGGCTGTGTGGTCAGGCCACCCTACTGGAAAGATAGGGCTTTCTAGAATAAAATCTACCTTGCTTTGGCTGTTCCTGAAGAAGGTAGGGAGTACGGAGGAGACTGAAGGCCTCTGCCTTGTGCTTTGATCACACTGCTTGCAGTTTCTGCCTCAGCAGTGGGCTGAGGAAACACAGCTTCAGCAGAGCTCAGGCCACCCATTCTCAGAGCCCTGCCAAAGCCCTCTATGCTCTGGTGTGATGCTTCCTAATAGGGTGCTCCCGTCTGTAGTGGATGCTAAGCCCTGTTCCCCCAATCACCTCCAGCATCCCGACGGACACAGGTACCTTCCAGCCTGCTGCTGCATGCATGGGGATGAATGTCCTTGGCGTTGAGGGGCAGCATGGTGTGAAAGGCCAGCATTAATCGCCAAATTAAAGCCCAGCAAACCTGGGCAGGTGAGAGGAAGTCTCAGAGCTTGATCAAAAACACATTTCAGTCTCAGCTCTAAATAATGGGCTACAGGGAGGCACATCTGTAAATTATACAGGAAGCCTTCTTCAACAACTGATTCACCCTGGCAGTTTTACTGGAGTATATGAAAATGAGTATTAAAGATGTGATCTGTAGGCTGCCTTCCAGGAATTCCAATCTGGTTTCAATAAAATGGGAACACTGATTGGAAGTGAAGCTGCCTTCCGGTTTTGCCTTTGGCTATTACGTGCTCACTCGTGAAACGACTGAATTCCACAACTACTTTTAATATTCACTTTTGAGTTCATCTCCCGCACTGGGCACGTTGGAATGATTAAAATAGCACCACTCCCCACACCGGGTGCACTCTAATTTACAACAGCCCAGGTGCCAAAGACAAATGAATCTTCCTGGTAAGTCCATTCTTCCTTTGCATGAAGTTGCTTTGGAGCACACGGAGGGCAGAATATTAATAGTAAAAAAATTAAATAATATAATGCTGCTAGAGTTGATGCCTGGGGGAAAAGATTAAAGTTTGGTACAAGGCAGAACTTGTGTGTTGTGTGGGATTGCTGCATCTCTCTCTCTCTCTATGGGCTTTTCTGCTTCAATACTGTCCTTGCGGTTGCGGCAATAACTGGGCAGGGACCATAACTCCCCAAGACTACCCTCCTCTTGGTCAGCCCTGTGCTGGGAGCTGGCCTTGGGCTGGCTTTTTCCGGCAAGGGGTGAAACTGGATGGAGCCACCTGCAACTGTTCTTCTGAACCACAGGGTCCATTCTTAAGAGGACATAATAGAGTTGAGGAGTGGGAGGAGCCACCAAGAAGACAGAAGGTAATTGGCTGGTTGTTGCAGAATCCATCAAAACTTGCTCACACTCTGTGGTAGCTATTGGGCCCATGGACCACAGGTGTGTCTTCATTCAGCTTCCCTAAGCTTTATTTATTAAGGAAGGTGGGTCAATCCTTGTCAAGGTGGAGGACAGAAAAAAAAATGGGCTGCCCTGCTTTCATTTTTGCCAGAATATTCCCAGCCTGAAGAAGACAATAAGAAAAATGGTGCTGGTGTAATCAGTCCCACAATAACTGTCCCATTCATTCACTCATCCAAAGCTACTATTATGGGATTTTGAGTGGGCCAAACTTGGACCCAAACCCTTGGGATACTGGCCACCCCTGGGAGCCATGAATTCATTTAAAAATGTTTTTATGGAGTTGCAATTCTTGGGCTGTTTTATATGCAAAATTCACATTCAATTTTCTCTGATCTTTTTAAAAATCATGGAAAACAGTCTTCATGCATTTAATTTGGTACAGAACTTCACTGTATGTTTTTCTTTCCATTTAGGGATGACTCCGAGGTATTTGTTTTAGGATGCCTAAATGCTTGAATGCAGTTGGACCTGCTGAGGATGTCCAGGGTGAACTCAGTTTCTTAATGTGACAGGCAAAGGATGCTTATGTGGTTGGATTAAAGACATTTTTCTTTCCCTTGGTCACAAGTTGCCCATTCTTTAAAAAAAAAAGAATTTATTGACTAATTAATTAGAGAGGGTCTCATGTAGCCCAGGCTGTCCTCAAACTCTACGTATTTGGTATTTGAGAGAATGACCTTGAGCTTTCAATCCTCCTTTCTCCACCTCTTGAGTGCTAGGCTTAGAGTCATCTGCCACTCTGCCTGGTTTATGTAGTACTGGGCAAGCACTATACCAAGTGAGCCACACCCCTAGACATAGTCTCCCAATCTTGAGCCACCGAAAGCTGTATGAGTGAATGAGTTCCCTGTTACAGAACGTCACCAATATGATCGTCACCTAGTTAGGAGGGATGGTGACCCCGTTATAGTCACACTCTATGAGCACTACTTGTTTACCATTCCTAATGCAGATTACAACGACTTTGGTAAGCGCCCTCACACGCTGTTCTGTTGCTGTCCGTGGCATGGGGCTGTATACACTAAAATCAGTGGAAATAATAATTATACTCCACCACACGTCCTCATCAGCCAGTGAGACATTTCTGTCGTGGCAGAAAGTTCTAGGAAGCATGTCCAGCCTGGAGTTGTACCACGATCTTAAACATTATCAAGAAGAAGATGCTGTCTCACTCCAGACCAAAGTTAATTGAAGCCCCGTGGTGTGAGAATGGACCCAAGAGCCACTGACAACCTTTGACGAGACGGGAAATTTCCCAGGTGGGAACAAAGACTAACTCCGACCCAGAGTATTTTGAAGATGTGCTTGGCTAACGATGGATCTGCCAGCACACCTGTGACAGATAGGAGCCGAATGGAATTCTGAACACTTGCAATAACCAGGGTACTCCAGTCCTCAAGCCACTGACACTGAAAGCTCAGGAAAAATATCTCTCATTTCCTGAAATGCGATTAAAAAAAAGCCTTGATAATTCTTAGCCATTTCTTTCTAAGTATATCCCTGTACTTCACTGAGGGATATGCCTACCTGTGTGTTCTGAGTGCCCTGTGTGATGGACATGGGTGATGGGCCCCAGGGAGCTCACACATCCCATCTCTGTGCTCTGCATGGATAGCAATTTATTTCTAGTAATTTACATTTTGTTCAGGATGTGGAGCCTGTGCAGACAAATTGTGGTTTAGACACAGAATCAAGAAGAAGCCCAAGTCCCTTCTTCTCAACTCCCTGTCCATCCCAAAGGCCAGCAGTTGACTGGGTAGTGGGAAGAGGTTTGTTATAAGCACGGTTCAGGTTGGTGGCTTAAGTCTCCAAGGACCCTTCTTTGCTCTACGCTTTTCTAAAAGAAGTTCCCTGGAGGTCGGGTTCTTTGCAGGAACCTCTTAGCCATCGAAGCACATCCACCCAAGCTGAGCCAAGAGACTTTTCAGCATAGATAGGAGAGCAAAGAGGCCATAGGTATCATCCATCCTATTGGGTGTACCACTATGGGGTCTGTGATAGTGGCTCTCAGAGAAGATTCAAGAGAGCAAGGATGCTTTGATGACCAGTATATTTGTTAGGTAATCATCACTGAGCACCTGTCATAGTCCCAGAAATACACTTGCCTCAGATTTACTTTTGTTATTGACACTTATAATAGGAAGCTTTGATGCTATGCCGTCATACTCAAAATACAAATGAGGCAGTGGAAGCTGAAGGGTTAAATGAATTCTTAGCACCACAGATTAGGAGCTGTCCTGTGCAGACCCATCTTCCTGTCTCCCTCAGGCCAAAGCCAAGCACCAACAAGGGAACTATCTTGAAGGGCAATTAGGTTACTAAGGCATCCCTGCATAAGGAGCCAGTAACTGGGACCAGGATATGTTGAGTCACGGAGGCCAGACATGGCACAATGTTGGCCTTGACCACAAGATGCCAGTGCAGTTGTGCTGAGTGATCTCAGAATCAGAGCAAGTAATCCTTGTCCCCTGCTTGCATGTTAGGAAGGATGCTTCAAAACAGCCTCCAGGCTGAATTCTGGTCATCCTCTTGAACATCTTTGACAAAGGAGTCACATGAAGTATGAGGACATGCCTTAGCTAAACTCAGTCTGAGCCAGAAACCAAATATTTTTTTTTGTCATTACTAACCAATAGCCCACTGAACAAAGGCCAGGATCAAAACAATTTGCTCATCTTTGTTGGCAATGAGTGACTTAATGTTGGCTGTAGTCCTCTTGGGTACTACACCTGCCAGAAAAGATGTCCTGGCCCCAGAAGGTGGTCTTTTCAGCATAGATAGGAGGGTCTGAGCACCTACCTCCACTTCCCATGGTAAGGACTTGGCATGTATTGTAGTTTGAATGTGAAATGTCCCTCATAGGTTCATATATTTGAACACTGAGATCCCAATTCTTGGCCCTGTTTGGGAAGGTTATGGGGCTTCAGAAGGTAGAGCCCTGCTGGAGTAAGTGTGTCATCACCACTGGGAATGGTCTTTGAGGTTTCATAGCTGAAACCCACTTCCTGTTCTCCACCTCTGCTTTCCTGTATGTGGATATTCCCACTGCCACATTATCTCTGGCATTATGCACCTTATCTCTTCTGGAATGGCAACAAAATAAACCCCCTTTCTTTCTCTTCCCCAACTCACTTTTTTGTTGATTTTTTTTTATCACAGCAACAGAAAAATAGCGAACAGGTGCAGGGTGATGCCTGCAAAGGTGAGAGAGGCCTGTGATGAGGTCAAGAAGAGCATGGCACCCACATCTCCTAAATACAATGGGACCATGGGATTGTAGAGAGCATATCACCCCCAGCCCCAGTGTATGTCCATGGGAAAAGCTGAGAAGCAAACCTTCACAGCACCAGACCCCCAGTTCTTGGCTTTGTATTTTTCTTTGTTGGGAGTTCCACAAGAAGGGAAGAATTAGCCACCTGTGTAGGCCTCTGATGTCCCGCATCTTACCCTAGTCATTGGAGAACATTTAATAAAACCATCCTTGCCTGGACACACAAACACAAAGCTAAGATGGTCTGATATTTTCCCAGCATGCTGGCTGTAGGTTCTATCTGTTGCTCCCCAAAACAAGTTCAGTCGCACACCATCACATGTGGGTACCAGTGAGTTCTCACCTTTGCATTTTCTTCTTTGCAGAAACTGAAGGCATTTCATTGTCAGTGTTCAGAGGTCTGTCCTATTTATCCCCTGACCATCAGTGTTCACAGGTCAGGGTTAGGTTTGACCTTCCTCTCATTCCAAGTTCACGGGCACACACAGAGATTGGCCTAGTCTCAATGAGCTGTGTGGCCCCCATAATGTGGGATCCCCTCTGTATGCTGTTATTAGCATTAATGAAGAATGAAACTACTTTGGACCTATAGCAGGGCAGAGCTTAGCTAGGCAGGGAAAACTAAACTGAATGTTGGGAGAAGGAAGGCAGAGTCAAGGGAGAAGCCCATGGAGCTGTTGCCAGAGACAGACATGCTGAAACCTTGCCAGTAGGCCATGAGCCTCATGGTAAAATGTAAAATAATGGAGATGGGTTAATTCTAGCTGTAAGAGTTAGCTAGCAATACGCTTGAGTAATTGGCCAAGCAGTGATTTAATTAATACAGTTTCTGTGTGGTTATTTTGGGAGTCTGGGCAGCCGGGAAATGAACAAG
>LOEQ01002735.1:65657-76824 GCA_001685075.1 Bramus lutescens
CGGGAGCCTGTTTGTGCAGGTGCCCACGCCTGATGTGCAAGAGACTCTGGCCCAGTTCATGCTGAGAGTGGTTTGGGAGAGCTCTCATCTCTTAAAAGAACCTCTTCTGGCTTCTCAGTGCACTCCGGCTGCTTCCTGGAGATGCCAACACATAGAGAACAAGATGGGTCCAAGGCCGTGGCTGCTGGAGTGTCTACAGTGGCTGCTGGCTTCCTGTGCCTTATAGCCGTTGGCTCTCTAGACATCTTGGTGTGACAATTGCATCTTGGGGGTGACAGTACCTTCTCCAAAATCTTCTTCCCCAGTAAACACTGCTAACTACCAACTCATAAAACCTATCAGCTGGGTTTATTCCTTTGAACCATCTTTCCAATTGTGCCGTAAAATAAAGGCAGATGCCATTTTAAGATCTTATTGTTGTCAAGGGCCGGCTTCTCCAGCAGCACCTGCTTAACGGCAGTCTTCTTGTTTATGGCTCCTTTTCTTTCTTTCTTTTTTTTTTATAGGTGACAGTTTAAGGTGGCGCTTCTCTGGTTACAGAGAGTTCCTCCCAGTGCTGCAGAAGTGGCACACGCAGTGGGTGGGTTCCAGCTTCTGTGGCGGCACCAGGCAGGGTCGTGGGTTCACCTGGGTTTTCAGTTGACAGCCTCGCCACGCACGTCAGGCTCTGCCAAATGCTCTGCCATTAATTTATGATTTAAAGTAATTAACTTTTGCTGATTAAAGTAATTATTTCAAGTGCATTGCACCCGGGCCCAAATGATGCCCGCAGCCCCCTCTCCAGTCGGAGCCAGCAGCATGCCAAGTGCTTAAAAGCTGCACCGGGGATCCGTGTGGCTTCTGCCCGTCTCTCGGATCTGCCATGTTTATGGCTGACTTGTACTAACTGCTCATTTTAATGCGGCGTTCTGGCAGACCATTGACACAGTGTGAAACCTTCATCCCGTAAACAAGACAAGCTTCAGCTTGGTGACACTGGTGACAGAGGAAGCCGTTTAAATGAATCTTGCCTCCAGCCTTCCAGAGGTGGCATGTTTCTGTGCTCTCCTGATTATCCACATTGTCCCTTAAACCGTGTATGGCTTCATCTGTACTTTGCCAAGGGTTTAGAACTCAGCCTGGGTATTGAAAACCCACAGCTCCCCAGCACAGACCCTCCACTGTCTCTAGAGGGTGAGAAGGGCAGAGCTGGTGGCCTGCCTGTCTCAGGAGGAACAAGGCTCCATCCAAGAAAACATGCAGAAAAAAATGGAGAGAGGTAGATAGAGAGCAGCAGTTGGTCAGAGGACTCACCCATTTACCTCATTCAATCCCCTGCCACTGGGGGCAGCAGATACCTCACTGCATCCTATGCTCTTCCTGCAGGTAGCTAGCTACTTGAGACAGAAACAGAGGAGCCCTTTGTTGGAGTCCAAAGGCAAGCAAAGCTTTCCAACTTGCCTTCTCCTCATTCTACAGAGAGCCTGGGTACCAAGT
Source organism: Bramus lutescens (assembly GCA_001685075.1). Taxonomy (NCBI): domain Eukaryota; kingdom Metazoa; phylum Chordata; class Mammalia; order Rodentia; family Cricetidae; genus Bramus; species Bramus lutescens. The sequence goes on from LOEQ01002735.1 coordinate 67,134, forward strand.
CTCAGCCTCCCTGGTATAGAGCAAGTGGGATTTTGGTGCCGTGCTGCAGATCCACAGGTGAGCATTTAGGGAACCAGCCTGAAGAAGGCGCAGGAGTCCTTCTTGTTTGTAAGATCCTGCACTATCATCACGCCTGTCACCATGTTTTTGTACCCAGTGAATGTCAGAGAGTAGGTAAGGCGCTCTGGCCTCATAAATTCCCCAAGGGAGGAGATGGAGTCACATTGCTCATCCTCCAGAGATGTGAGAGACTTGTCTATGTTCCATTAATGGGCGTGTTCCCTTTGCCTTCCGAACCCCAGAAGTGTGGCATCTGTTTAATAATTCCCTTTTTCTGTTCGAGTTTGAAGTAACCTCCCTGTATCTTAGTCTTGCTCCCGGGGCCGCAAGAGTCACCTGTGCTATTCCCGAACCACCCAGGGAGAGGTGAGGAGCCACCACATAACATGCTTTGGAAAAGATGGCCTTTCATGGGAACATGTGGTGCTTCTGGCTTTATGCTTGTTGGCAGGGTGGTTTGGGGGATAAACTTGTATTTTTATCTTTTTTTCTCTAAGTAATTATCTCAATGCCCTGGGCTTTGGGTGAAACCACACGGAAGTCTAATTTTGTATGTAATTAAGTGCCTGGTGGGCAGCCATTCTCAGAAAATGATATTTCAGCTCAGTGCCATTAAGCAAACATCACCCAAAATGATGGTGCCAAGAACAATGATCTGTGTGTTGGCATCATTCACCACCCCACGATGGATGGTGGGGGTCATAAATAACCCACTTCACTTTCAGGGTGAATTAAGTGCTCTTGCAGGGTGCAAGGGAAAGAACATCAAAGGGAGCATTCAGCTTCTATGCAGGCATCTGGGCTGCGCCAGGGTTGGGCAGATGCCCTGGCCTGCCTGGTGCTCCCTTAAAAGGCGGCACTCTACTACTGCTCTCTGGAGCACCGGTAAGAGTGCCAAATGGCAGGCCCTGGGCCACCACCAGCCAGAAGGGGCCTGAGGGAGCTTGAGAAGGATGTCTACATGCCACACCTGCCTCTGTAGCTAGGGGGTGCTGGTGCTGCCCTGGTTCCCACTAGAGATGCATGGAGCCTAGAAAATATCTGTAGGGCCCTTGTTTTGAAGAGCTGACATTGAATTAGATTTAAAAGCTAGAGAGTAAATATGGAATCCAAAGGACTGTCCAAGGATGGCAGCCGGATCTGAGGGTGATGGACTGGGGTGGAGGCAAGAATTGGATGGACTTAGTGACTGGAAAGCCCAATCCTTGCTAGCCTGGTTCTCGGTCAGTACAGTGCAACCCTGAGCATGGCTTATCGAGACAAATCCTGAACACAAGAGGAGACGAGAACGTGACAGTAGAGACTGGGATGGGAGCAGTGCAGCTGCAAGCCAAGGGCTGGAGACAGCCACTAGGAGCTGGAGAGAGCTGGGGGTTGAGTCCCTCCTTTGACGGGGGTGTGGCTTTGCTAACACTCCAGTTTTGGCAAGTGAGACTTGTGGCAGACTGAAGGTGTAACAAAGGAATTACGGTGGTTTTAAACCAAGGTGGCTTCTTTTAATAAGTGTTCCTTCTTTCTTTTGTCCTTCCTTCCTTCCTTCTTTCCTTCCCTTCTTTTTTTATTTATTTCATTTTAATTTATTTATATTTGTTTGAGACAGGGTCTCTTTGGGTACACTCTTGTATATTCACTATGTAGACCAGGCTAGCCTTGAACTCATAGAGACCCACCTGCCTCTGGCTCCCAAATACTGAGATTAAAAGTGTGCACCACCTTTCCAGGCAGGCCAAAGTTTCTTAACTTTTTCACCCACAATTCCTTTTTGCACTAGAAATTTTTATGCAACTCCTGGTATGTAAGAACATGAAATTGGTATGGAAATCAAGCATTTACTGACAATCAAACATAAAATGTGAGAGCCAATGTGTGACTCAGTATCCGTCTGGAGTCTATTCTGACTTTTAAGTCATTTGAGTTCAAGTTTCTCTGCTTTGCTTTTTCCATTAACTTTAATGACTGTGAGAGACTTCTGGTTTTTCCCATGAAAAAGAATACTCTATCTAGTAGAAGGAATATTGCTGACGACAAACCCCAGGAACATCAAGATAGAAAGTGAGGCTGCTTCTGAGCAGCAAGCACATGTTGGAGAGGAGGCTGCTCACTCAAGGACAGGAATGGTCTTGTGGTTGGATACTGACTGACCATCTGTGCTGTGTTTTGTTCTGCTTTTGTATATAAGCAAGTTCTGAAATAAACTCTGGGCTGTTTGGCTGTTTCGGCATAACCAGACAGACCTCCCAATTCTATCCTGTATTTTCTGTTTCAGTTCCTTTTAGCTAACAATTCCTCAGTCTTAACCACCCCCAATCCAGGAAACCTAGCTGGATTGGGAGGAGCGGGCCCCTACAATAAAGAAATTTACTTCAAAAATTGTGGTTATACATAGAATGTTATCATTTATTGAAGATGTAAGCAAATTTGCACACTAATTTGAGGTAGATGCCCTTGTTTATTTTGATAGGAGGAGTTAAATTTTTCCTGAATATTTAATGTGACAGGAGAGAAAGCATCTTTGATGCTTTCATTCTATTAATATTTTGATTCTATAATTACCATTTCTCATAAATACATACTACAAAATAGTAGAAGTACATTTAAGGTTATTTCAGAAGCCATTGCAAGTTTGTTGAATGGGTTTCTATGAAACTCAAGTTGGTAACTCAGACAACAATTTGAAAATGTAAACATTAACCCAACATTATCCAAAGAGACACTGATTTGATGGTTGCGCGCTGAGGAATGATGGGGGGAATTTTCTTTGTTTTCTGCCTCTCGACCATGTTTCTATAAGAGCAGAACACTTCGTCTGGATGGCAGAAAACACTGCAATTAATAAACACACAGTAATTTCTAATCTGAGCCAGGGTGTTTCCAGTAGTATTTGTTGGCATTTCATGATGGCATTTGGGTATGTTGCCCATTCAGAACCAAGGCTGCAGTGGGACCCAGCCCAGCAACATGGAGCAAAGTGAATGTTCACAGAACCGCCTTGGACTAACTTTTTTGATTGTGGGTGAGCTTACATATGGGTGGTGCACATGTAGAAGCCATTTAGTGATGCCAATTTTTTCATGCCCTCCCCAGCCCTCATTCAGTCACATGACCGCCGTTGGCATTGAGAAACACAGTTTAAGAAGCAGGGTTTTAAGTTACCACATTTATAGCCATTTGATGCAGCAACCATAGAACACAGGGGGTCACTCTGGTGTGATTAAAGCAGTAGCGGTTCACCCATGCTTGTCATGGTTTGGATAGGAAATGTCTCACCAAAGGCTTGCATGTTGAGGGGTAGATCCCTGGCTAGTGAGCTCCAGACTCAGAGAGTTTGATTAATACAAGCCAGAGTAGATGAGGGGATAAAACTATTTGTTAAATAGATATGATGCCTGACCAGTAGGTACATGCCTAACTAAAGACATCACGGTTAGATCAAAAGAAAGGAGGGCTTCATTCTTGGTTTAATTCACTTGACAGTTAGATTGTTGGCACTCAGTAGATTGGTTGCTTTATAACTAGGCCAATCATGTACAACACCTGCTAAATCTCCATACCCATGCAAATGAAGAAAGTCACTGACCCTTTAGTCCCCTCCCACTGACACCACTCTGTCCCATGTTAGTGCTGTCCTGGCTACCTGGTGGGTAATGAAGTTCGTCTTTGGCCAGCGTTGCTAAGTGACAGGCTGAGCTCTAAGTTGCCCTTCACAAGCCCCCAGACACAATGGAGACCACAATTATGGCCAATTGTTTGCCATTTAATGATGGCAGCTGGCCTGAACTTCCAAGCCAGGCTGTCTGAGCATCTTGGATGTGGACATGACTTAGCTTTGAAATTTCCTTTCATGGAGCAAAGAGGGAAATCTAGGTAGGGTTCCTCAGAGCCCCCAAGATGGACTGGTCATACTGTCCTGTAAGTAAGTTGAAGACGGCAGGCACTGGCAATGGTTAGTGGCTCCAGCCTCCAGCTTCAGTTCCATCTGGCTTTGCCCTATCATTTTTCCTAAAGAGAACAGACACGTGTTGTCATCCATGGCGATAAAGCGTGGGGTTCTCCTCCTGCACAGATCGCCATCAAACTCTGGAACTTGGTGAAGATAGGAGGGACATGCCTCAAGACCTTCCTGGAGGGGCTGGATTCCCCAGTAACAAAAGGTAGAGACTAGAGATGGACCCTTGCCACCCTCTCCTGACGTGACACTGGCCACGTTGACCTTCTCGAATGAGAGGCCCGGCATCTACGCAATGTAGTTGTGGGAGGTGATGCTTGTCTTCCGGGTGCAGGCTTTATCTAGATCCAGCCAACTGAACTAACTGAGCAAACTTTACATTTGGAGCTTGGGCCCTGACAGCTGCAGATGCCATGACTGTTTCTCGTGCTGGCTGTCTTGTTGCCTGCACCCACAGCTTAAAGCCTTGTGATAGTAAGCCTGGGGGACAGGTGGAGTGAGAAGACTCCCTCTGAAGAGAGCAATACAACCTCCCTTGGACTAGCCTGAAAGCTTCTTCTCTGAGACAGGGGCCTGCAGGTGGCAAAGCCATTAGGAACGATTTGTTGTCACCGAAGGCTGGCTTCTCCTAAACTGCTATCAATAAGCTTGTCATCCAAGGCCCAACCTCCTTTGTTCTTTTCATCTGTCCTCCCTTTGGAGGCCTCTCCAGAGCCTGCATCCTCCTCTGAGGACCTGCAACAGGCTACCATACACCTGTTTGGCTGGAGGCTGGGCCGGGGGGTCCAGGCCTGGTGGGAGAGAGCAGCGAACCGCCCAAGCCTCCTGGCTCCCGGTGCTCTTCCATGTCAGGATGTCAGATGACAGTTGTTGGAGCTGCAGCTGGCACATCAGCCGTGCCAGGGCACGGTGCACCTGCCACACGCTTTAATGTGCTCTGCCCTCCTGAGGAGTGTGGGCCTCACCTCCTCAAGGCTGCTTCTGTGGCTGTAACTCAAAGACAACAGAAATATTTGTGGTTCAGGGGCCTGCGGCAAGGAGGCCAATGGTCTGCCGTGGTCACCACATAGACAGGACACTCCTATGGGCAGTCTGGGGGACTAGAAGTCTCTGTGTGTGTGTGTGTGTGTGTGTGTGTGTGTGTGTGTTGGGGTGAGCTTCAGAGGCCTGAATAAGCACCTACGACTGTCCAAGAATTAAGAAGTGGGGCAGATTTTTTTTACTGGTCTGACAATCAGATAGCCATTTTAGCAAATGTGCACTGAAGTCCTGTTAGCAGCTTGCATCAAGAGAGAGTCCTAATTTGGCTTTCTTGTATCACTATGGCATAAGGTCACATTGAGTGGCTTAAACAAAAGACTTTCTTCCATGGGTCTGGAAGCTGAAAAGTCCAATAAAGCAGGCTCACTCTGGCGGTCTTAGGTGACTGCAGTCTAATGGTTTAATCACTGGCCATCTTCAGAAAGAGGGTATGAGTCAGCTCTCTCATGTTGTTTCTTACAAGAATACTAACTCTCTTGTCTTAGGACCCCACACGTATGGCCCAGTTAACCTTCACTTTCTCCAAGGGCCGCATCTCCAAACACCATTACACCAGCACTCAGAGAATTCTTCATGGCAGTTTCAGCTGGATGCAAGCATTTAGTCCACACAAGGCCCCAAGAATGAGCCAAAGGCTCAGGCCAGGATAAAGCCAAGAGTCATGATGTGTGCTTGTCTCTGAGGGCATTCCAGTGGGCTAAGACGTCCTGGCATTTAGAAGAGCTGGAGACAGTCATTTGTGGAAGGCTGCCCTCACTTCTCTCCATAATGCTTTTATTAAGCCTCTGCTTTGGGAATAAACAAGGGACAAAGGAATTTTCAGGGGAGAATTTCATGTATCAGCCATCATAGCAGGACCTAGACAAAGAACCACAGATTTGTCTGGCAGGCCTGTGAAAGAAGCTAAGCTCTGGGGTTTCCATTTGCCCAGATCAAGGGCACCCCCAGAGTAGGGCTCAAGTGGGCAACACATTGCCAGTACCCTGGCGCCTTTACAAAGTGCTTTCTCTCTCAGGAAGCTCTTCAGTGTCTCTCTTACCTGTGTCAGGTGGGGATACTCAGGCTCAGGAGAGTAGAGGTCTTCCTGTCTCCCACCAAGGAGGTCAGAGCTATGATTCTCTGTGTTCACACCCTGGCTGCAGATGCTCGGCTCTGCCAATTTTAGAAAGGTTCGCTTTTAAAAGCATCGAGTGCTTGTGAAGCCACACTGTCGCCGATGCTCCGCCAACCAGAAAAAGCAGGGCATTTGCAGAACCCAGGCTCTTTTCTCCACTGAGAGGCCTCAGTAAGACCCACCCACCAATGCCGACGGGGGCTCCTCTGCTTCTGACCAGGTAAATTCCAGTTTCTCAGACCCCTCTGCCAAGGCTTAGCCTAGAACTCCTACCTCAGCAGAGGACGGCCATTGCAGGCACGGGAACATTCTCAAACAATTGTCCTGAAGGCAGACACGTAATTCATGAAAGTTTTAGCCATGGCCTTGTGTTCGCTGTCCAGAAGAGCTTTCTAAGAACTGAATGGGCACTTCCTGGATCTTCCAGCAGACTTTATGCACAGAACCTGTCAATCTACATGCACAGCGACTCAGAAACCTGTGCATCATGTAGGCATTCACTTCCTAAAGTCGGAGCATCACCCAGATTCCTGGATCACTTGGCCCTTTGGAACAGTGATCCAACTCCACAACAGATGGTGCCTCCCTCCTGGCCCAGGCTGCAGGACCAGCAGCAAAGAGGCAGCTGCTCAACTTCTCTCCTTGCCTCTTTCCTTCTGGACAAAGACCATTATGCTAATGAGGGTCATGGGTCCAGGGCAGCCCACGTTGGCCTCTGCAGGGCAGTTGTGAATGATGCTCAGCCCCAGAAAGCTGGCTTCAGTTCTCGGCCATTATCTGAGCTGACACCGGCGTGCCAGCCGTAGACAGCTGGGAGGACCCGAGCCTCTGCAGATCCATCTGGAAAGCCGGTCTCGAGCCAGTGACTTGACTTCGAGTATGAGATGGCGCCGCTCCAAAGACAATGGGTGCCCTGTCTCTGTGACCTTGTCCTCTCCCAGCATCGGAGCAGGAACAAGATAGGAATGTTTTTACATGGAGCAAGGGGTTGTGTCCTGGCTTTCCCAGTCTCTAGAGGCCCTGGTGCTATTCTCTCTGGTCCATGGGTGCACACACATGTGTGGAACATCTATAACGCATTCTTAGACAAGGCACTTGTTCCTGGACCGAGGAAGTGGCACGGTGCCGAGAACCCTCTGTTACCTTCCTAGAGCTGGCATAATGATGCACCCAAAACTATTCTGCTCACAAGAGTGCTTGCTTTCCTTGCAGTTCTGAAGGCTGACTATCAGAATGAGCCATTGGGAAGTGTGGTTCTTCCAGAAGGTTTGAGAGAGACTCCTTGCCTCTGGCTAGGGTTTCTTGGTGTTCCTTGGCTTGTAGCTGCATTACTTTGATCCTCAGCCTTCATTTTCTGTGTTTCTGTGTGTTGGGTCCCTGTGGCCTTATTGAGCACAGTACCTTGATCCAGTATGACTTTATCTTAACTTGATTACATTTTTAAAAATCCTGTTACCAGATGGAGTCACATTTACAGGTTCCAGGTACATAGGGACTTGGCTAGGAAGGTGTCGTGCAACCAGACAGACTGACAGTGGAGTGGGGGCATCTGCTTTTTTTTTTATCCTAACATAATAAAGCATCTTTCCACTTAGTGGCCCTGGTGTCTTATTTGTACCTCTGACTCCCAGGATGCTATTTATAAACAGTCACATCCATTGAACACACCCCCGAAGCTACAGACAAGCCTGTGAATACTGTTCTGTGTTTAGGTGGCTTAACCTGCTCCTTTCAAAGTCTCTTCCCTTTCCCTTCATTGATATTTTTACCAGGCGGAGTGGTCCAGGCTTCTGGAGCAGGAACATCATTCTTAATTTGGGGATCGTGACTGCAAACTAGGCACTCTGGTTTGAAAACCAGACACTCTTTGTTCTGAGAGCAGCCATCACCTGTCTTGTGGAGTCAAACTATGTTCAGTGGGCCCTTCTTCCCACAGGTCACTGGCCTTTAGGCAGGGGCTAAGTCTGGAAGAGACACTGGCCTAAGAGGCCTAGCTAGCCAGGAAGCAGTGTTATGCCTTAAGATCCCCAAGCAGTAACTGGGGATGGGACCAGCTTAGACATCCCCCAGCCCAATCTTAGTTTTGTGGGTCACAGTGAGATGCACATGAAGCTTGTCTTGGGGAGAACACATGACAGTGTGATGTCGGACATTAGGCAGTGCAACCAGAGGGACCTGAGAGGGGACAAAATACCTACTTGGGGAAAAGGAGCTGAGATGCACAGTGGAACCAGGCAGCCATCTCTGTCTATCAGATACAAGGCCAACAAGTGAGCAAGCACAGCTTTTAGCAGGTGAAATTCACATAAGTGTGACATGGGCTCACTTCACCAATCCCTCCTGGCTTGCTTGGGTCTGAGGCCAAGCAAGTGCCAGGATGCCCATCAACCATCTGCCCCACGGAGTCCTCTGTGGATGCAGAGGCAGGACGCCAGAGACAGACTCTATCAAGGGCATTGAGCAAGTTGCTTTCCAAGCCCTAGCATTTACACAATTTAGGTATATTGTGTTCATTTAAGGGCTTTCTGTGTAAAGCGTGCAGGGCCCTGAGCGGCCAAATCTGCTAATGCCTTGTGCTTTTTGCGTTTAAATGTGCCACTTCCAATGACTGTCACTGTTGACCTAAGTCAGAAAGATCCCAACATGTTTATGGATGAGCCAGTGATGGGGCCTCCTGCCATTCAGCTTTTGTTCTGTGGAGGAAGAATTTGCCAGAGTCAGCTATCTTTTGTTAAGTTGAGGCCTCTTTACTTTTGCAAGGCTTGGTGCGTGTACCTGTGTATCCCTAAGAGCCCTGGTGCTCTTCAAAATCCCTCTTGAACAACACAGAAGGAGAGGCCTTCAACAGATTACCCAGTGGTTTATTGGCATTTCCACACGGAATTAATGCCTTTAATTGGAACGTATTCATTTTTGAAGGAATAGTGGCTGACTACTTCTGGGGTAATATATCAGCACTCTTTGGAAATGCGGCAAAGACAGAGGGAGCCCACTGATGAGGACAGTTAACAATGGCTCTAGCATTCTGAGTAGCTCAGAAAGGGAAAGATAAGGCCTTGGTAGGTGAGGCCAAGAAATCCCTTCTGAGAGGCCTTCTTGACAGTCCCTGGAGGGAGCAGGCTAGTGCAGGCTGAAGGCAGTGGATACCATAGCTTCTGAGGATAGACAGATCGGAGAAGCATGGACAGAACATTTCAAAGCCGTAAGAGAAGATGGAAATTGGATGAACCATTCCATGTGGTCATGTCCAGTGGTCTCCACAAGTCCCAGAACAACCTAGACAATTGAGAGCAGCTGCAAGATCTAGAACAGTCCTAGTCCTGGGCTCAGTCTTTCTAGCTCTTCTGGGAAGTGAGCAGTTTTTTGGTGAAGTGTCAGTGAGCTGAAGCTGGTTTAAACAAGCAAGCAAACAAACAGCAACAACAAAACCTGCCTGGCAGGCCCCAGGGCACATGCTCTAGCTACACCGTGCAAAGTCTCAAGCTTGTAGCCATGGGCATACCTATGGGCCTCTTCAAGTCTAGCCCCCC
>LOEQ01002735.1:77413-109343 GCA_001685075.1 Bramus lutescens
CAGAGCAATGGGAGCTAATCAGATAGCATGGAGGGCTTTCTGTGGAGCTTTTCTTTGTGGCTTTTGTTGCCCCTTAGCCACATAGCCCCTCCTTGCCTGCTGTCTAACACAGCTCAGAGCTTCCTGCTGTATTGACACAGGAACTCTTGCTACTTCCCTTACTTAATTAGGGCGCTAAGAGACTGCTGCACACTCAATGTAATGACTGAGTAAGTAAATTTCCCCTGTTAATCTGCACATTTATCATAGTTGCCTCCCTAAATCGACAGTGACTGGCAAAGTCTAAAGTAACTCTCCAGTTTATAGCTGGGAGATAAAATTCAGACAAATGAACCACTGATGCCCAGTGACATGAAAACATCCTTACAGAGCTGTCGGCGCTAGGCAGAGTCATGGCTGTAAGAGGTGGGACCAGTCCAGCGCCATCTGGACGCCCAACTGTGAAGTGCTTCTTGGAGTTAAATGCTGGCCCACCTGTCTCCTGGAGTGACTGAGTGAGGAGCTTCCATTTTTTTCTGCATTACCTCTGCCACCTGACTTACTAACTTATGGTCTAATCTCCCTCTGAAATATAGGCTTCAGGCAGAACATCTTGTCCACTGTCGAATCTCCCTTCCTTAGACCATCCAGAGAGTTATATGCACCTCACCCACACATGTTGAATAAGGTAACAAATGAATAAGAAAGCAAGCCTGAACTGGCTGACTGTTCTGCGTCTGCACTATGCTTAACTGAGCCCAGAGTTACAGACTGAACCTTGAGCCTCCCGCACCTAAGACATAATTGTATTTTCAGGTGAGACCTGTGAAGATCTAGTTAAGGAGGAGGTCATCCCATGAGTTCTTAGCTAGAAAGTAGACAGGAACCCAAAGAGGAGGAGGGCACACTGGACTCCTACCCATGCAGAGAAACAATCGGCAGAGACTAAAAGCAGAAGCCAATCTGAAAACCAAGGGGAAGACCCCTAGGAGAATCCATCGCACAATACTTCCTTCTAGAACTCTATCCCCAGAGGGGGGAGGACATCAACTTGAGTCATTTGAGGCCCACCTGTGTTGACTTCTCCGACAGCCAAGCTGACAAGCATAGAAATGGTGGCCCAGTCCATGGACATCTGATTCGGGACCCACATCCAGAGCATAACAGACCCACTGCCTGCCCAGATATTGTGCACATCTGTTTGGCCAGTTGCAAACTTCCCATAGGAGATGGGAAGAGGTGTTAGGGCAAGGTTGACATCCCCCATTTATCTCCTACACACATCTTGTTGTCTATGGGCTACAGAGGCACCAGGCTTATTGCTTGCATCTGCTTTTTATATACTTGGTCCTGTTTAATCTGAAAAACAGCTTTCATGGTCATCATTTCCATCACCACCCTGCCAGAAGGCTGAGCTGTGCTGTGGGTGGAGAACTGGTGTGGTCATGTGGAGAGAGGCCCTGGAAGGCTTCACGGGTTCAGACATGGCCTGATGGGTCAGAGGCTGCTGCATTAGATAGTCTGGATAGGGTACTGACGTGGGACTTTTTCTCTCATCCAGGAGCTGACCCCATGCTTGGCCCCTTGCTTCCTCTTTTTTGGAGAGGGAAAAGTGTGTTCTCTCTCTGCCTGGGAGCCTATTGTACTGGCTTCATTGAGAAGGGAAGAATAGTAGCCAGATCCACTGGCCCCTAGGACTCAGTTGAGTACTTTGGGTCTAGAGTCAGGGCACAAAAGGCAAAATGATGAAGAATTGCAAGAGGACAATTAGCCACAGCAAACTACAGAGTGGCTATGTAAGATCAGGGCTCCTTCAGTGCCCCATAAAAGACCCTGCTGGAGACTACTGCAGCAAAAACCTAGCAGAGGGAACAGAAGAGAGGGTCCCCTGTGCCTCTAAAGTCTGTCCTGTAGGCCTTGGTGGACAGCTGGTCACCCTTGTGCAAAGAGCCAGGCCAGCCCATCTTGGGGCTACATGCCAGTCTCCATTCTCAGGATGCTCTATGGCATTTCCTCTTTTGTGTAGTACTGGGAGTTCTTGCTTCATTATTCAGAAAGTCTTTAGGCTGATGCTCAACCTAGTTAGCCGCATTAACATATTTAAATCACAATTAATTGGAAAATTACAGTAAGGTGTGAGGTGGGAGTCATTCTTTCAAATGAGGATCTTAACTTGCTGATGAAATCCAGCCATTTGCTTCTTCCCAGGAAGTCTTCAAACCCCCAGCTGGCACGTGTGTCCTGGCACGTGTATGCCTGCTGTGAGCTGGGAAGGTGCCCCCCTCTATCCCACCCTTGCATGGACCAGAGTACCCAGGGTTGGCCCAGCAGGCAGGGGAGGGGAATAGCCCTCAAAAGTGGGACACTGACCTCTAGGTCCGCCAGCACCAGACACTCCTGGGGTGGGGGGAGATCTCCAGATGCCAGCTGTGCGTTGGAATAGGAGTGACCTCAGAGTGGGTATTCTGAATAGAATGGGCACTCTTACAAGATCAGCAGAGGCTGGCCTTGTGCAGCTGGATCACTCAAAGCCCTTGCCACTATAACCTGACACTTTCCCCAGAGGAAGACACTGAGCAGGGGTGCAGCTGTGCACTTCCCGCGGCGCTGAGATCTTATTTGGATGCTGGATGGACAGACAGTATATGGAGGGAGCCCAGAGAGGTCTTTCAACTGCAACTGACCTCTAGGAAGACCTTTGAGAAGCTGGGCAGTTACCTAGGTTACTATCCTGCTTCCTCCCTGTTTTGCCCGGAGAGAGCAACCAGTGCATGTGAGGTAGGATGAGAAAGCCTGCACCTCCTTTCACTCTTGCTCCAGGGCACAGGAGGTGCATGGAGAAATCTCACACCAGCCTTCTGGTGGCAACTACCACAATAGCAGCTGCACTGACTCTGGGTGCCCATGGCTATATGGGTCCTATTGCTTGTGGGGCACAGCGAGCATCATATTACACTGTAGACTGAGAAAGTGAAGCCGCCTTCAAGAGAGGAGGGCCTGGAAAGTTCCATCCATGCTTCTGTCCCCTTGTGGGCCACCTGAGCTCCTGAGACTGACACCTGATACCACTGGCTGGGTACAGCTCAGAGCTGGTGGGCTGCAGGACTCAGCCCTCACTGCCACCGTCGGCACTTTGTAAATGTTTGCAAGATACGTGGCATTCAGAACTGAGCATACAGAAAGGAGGGATGTGACCTCAGTGGATGCAGGAGGCTGGGGCCTGTGAAGAGAGGACTGTGGGTGGACATATCCTGGTCTAACCGGCCCTCGCGCTTACCCTGGGCTTCACCTCTGTGGGCCCTTTGCTTTCCACGTGTGACGAGGACTTTTAGTGAGGCCCCGAGGGTTTTCCCTTTAAGGGTGAGGCAGCATTACTAGCCCTGCTACTGATGGGAAGGTGGATTCGAAGGTAAGCAGCAATGGAAGGCAGATGCCCCTGGGAACCGCCCGCAATGGGAGTGCGGGGATTCATTTCCTCTCCTGCAAACAGGGTTGATGAGTAGCAGGCATTTGTTTTCCCGGATTTTCTGAGTCGCCTTGTGAGTTGGTTTCCGACTGAAGCAGCCATGCCTCATTGCATAGCCGAAGGTCCGCTGGCATTTCTAGATATTTAACGCCTGCACAATTAGCCAATCATGTTATGTAATGTGTTCTTTAATGCCCCATTTATCTCGTAACTGAACATTTGTGCTTTCTGTTGGAGAGCATTGAGTTTCACTTTTAAAAATTCCATTTGGAAGTGGAAACAACACTTCAGATTTCGAATGGAGTGCAGGGGGGACAAAAAGGAAGCTCCAAAGGGGTCTGCAGCTCCAGGGCCACCTCGGCTGCCTTTGCCCTCCTTCTGCTGCCTGCCGTCTGCCATGCTTTCCCTGCTCATTTTCATGCAACCCTAGGCTCAACCCGCTTTGGGGCTGAGGGAAGGGGTAGTGGAGGGTAGGCAGCCTGAGGAAGGACATGGGGCAGAAAAGTTGATGGGGATGCAGTCCAGGCAGCAGGAGTCCAGAGAAGGCCACCGTAGGATACTGCCTCCAACAGACTGTGCGCTGTAAGAGCCCGACACTAACTCTGGCTTCCTTGCCACTTTCAGTGGCTCTTCACTCTGGCTGTCTGCCTTGCTCTCACCCCCTCATCCCGGCAGGGCGGGATTTTTGGCAAGAGGGAGGTCTGACCCTCTTAGTGAACCCTTGTCTTCTGCAACCTCTGCTCTCCACAAACCGCTGGCTCCCGGCTTCCCGCGTGCAGAACTGCCTACAGAGTGCTCCAGCCTTGCCCCAGCATATCCTCTGATGAGCCCATCTTGGTGCTGAGTGAAAGGGAAAAATCAATAGTGGACTTGGGGCTCCCTGTGCCCGCAAGGCCCAGACGCTGCCTTCTCGGTTGACTGTCTTTCAGGCAGAACCACCTGTAGGGAGAGGGGGAAGAAACATGAACTAATGAAACCTCCTGCCGTGTCAACTGGCCTGTGTACACATCCTCCTTTGAGTGTGTCCTCCGTGATAGTTTGGGTATCTTTGTGCACGCCTGTTTGCTATAGAAATGTAGACACATGATTGTGAGCCGCTTGCGGTGTGTGTACATGTGGTCTGTAGTGTGGGTGAATTCATGCAGATAGACAACTGAACATGTGTGTTTATCTGTGTACAACTACAGTTCATAGGACTGTGCAGGAGTGCCTCCATGTACAGTGCTGACCTGAGTGTTTGGAAGTGTAGCTAGGGGTGTGTGAACAGAAGTTACATGTGTACATACATATTGCTGTGCGTGGGATGTCCATTTCTAGGCACACATGCAGATTGCAGGCTTGTCACTGTGTGAGCAGGGACCCGAGGAAGGAACTGCCAACTCGTGATCTGCACTAAGCACATATCTGCCTGTCTGCCTCCTCAAGTGCTTTTGCTCCTCTCAGCATTCATGATAAAACTATAGAATCTGCCACGCTGCTCAGACCTACTAGGTTTAGAACAGACACGGGACCCAGAGCAGTGACAGTTCTGTACCAGTTGGTGGCGCCGTAAGTCACAGGCGGTATAAGACAACGGGGCTAGCCCGAAGCCATGAGTAAGTACTGCTTACCCGGACAGAAGTTCCTGCTCTGTAGCCTGGCACTTCTGTTGCTGGCTGCACAGCTCATTGTTGATGTACATCAAAATAAGAAGCCTTACCCAGCCATAGAGTCTGAATTTCCTAGAAATTTCAATTCCTTGCAGGATGTCAGCCCTGGGAATATGTTCCTCTTCTTAGTATCCATGAAATTCCCTTATGGTCTTTCAGCATACTTCCTACATTTGAGCTAGCTTGCATAGGCAAATCTTTCCCCAAACCTTCAAATATCTGATTCACCAAAGAGTTTGTGCCATGTTCTCCTGGCCAGAAGACTGAGGTGGTCCTGGGCCTCCATACAAGTGTCTAGTCTCACTGTCTCCTATTCTGATTTCCATCTCATTCTGAGCACTCGTGGTTCTCAGGGATCTCCAGTAAGAAGATACTTCATGGTGGGTGGGACTGAGGAGGAAGAATTACACGAGTCTACATGGGATCTACAGAACACGCTACACAGGATTGTGCCCAGGTATAGACAATCTTGAATGACATAGTGAACACTGTTAGTCACATCTTTTAATTTCTCTCATACTATCTACTTCTCCAAACATTCAGCATGGTATATAGCTTCTCTGAATATATCTAAGAACACACATACCCAAACACATATGTACATGCAAACACATATACAAATGCATAAAACACAAATGCATATTCACACACCTACACATGCACAAATGCACACACCCCACACACTGAAATACTCTGACAAGACTGGCAGCCAACCAGATCATTACCTCAGGAGAAATTCCATTGCCTATAAAAATTGCAGAGGACAGAGAAAAGCGGTTGGTGGCCTCCCTGTGCTTGGCGACTATTCAAGTGGAGCAGGTGTGCTTGCCTCACGGAATACAGAAAGGCCTGGTGTCCCTCCTTCAGTGTGATCCCAGTTCGAGGAGTGCAGGAAGCTGGGCTCCTACACTGTAGCACTAAGCTTGCATCACTTGGTCCTTACTGTGCTGTCTTCCTCAACCTGTTGTTCTGTAGGCCAAGTTACTTTCTCAGAGCTGCTGAAAGAAAAGACCACAAACAGGGTGAAAACCCCAAAAATTTATCAGGTCAAAGGCCTGGAGTTCATAGTCTGAAACAATGTCAGTCAGTGTCCACATTGTCCCTAGAGGGTAGAGAAGGGTCATCCCAGCACCCCATGTTACTTAGCTCTACCTCCATCCTTGAATAGCCTTGCCCTGGTATGTATCTCTATGGCCAAATCTCCCTTTATTTGTAAGGGCACATTGGATTAGGGTCCACCTATTCATTATTCCAGGGTAGTCTCATTTTAATTTAGTGTCATCTGCAAAGACCCCATTTCCAGAGAAAGTGACATCTGCATTCCAGGTGTGTACAGATTGGCAAACACCATAAAACCCAATATAAGAACAGAAAACCAGC
Organism: Bramus lutescens; assembly: GCA_001685075.1. NCBI lineage: Eukaryota > Metazoa > Chordata > Mammalia > Rodentia > Cricetidae > Bramus > Bramus lutescens. Next base: position 83,888 of record LOEQ01002735.1, read on the forward strand.
TTTAAAAGAGAGGCATTCTGGGAAGCCATTTGAGATCATGAAAAGGGAGAGCTGAGAAGTGCCCACACTGGGACCATCAGCACATGATGGGATAAGACACCAAGCTTGGGACCATCAGCATATGTGAGGGGATAGAACGGGTCTATAGTGGTCTGCACACAGGCTAAATTCTTTCTTGTTCCTGGAGAGGAGGGAACCATTGCAGAGCAGACTCTGGCCTGCCTCGGCTGGTCCCAGTAGCCCATGCTGTCTCCGAATGTCTACCTCACAGACTGAAATGCTCTAGCATCTTCCAAGCTTCTGGAGACTCGCAGTGTGGATCTGTTCTGAAGCCACCAAGCTGCCAATGGCTCTTAGAGTGGCTACTCCCAGGGTAGCTGGGTGAGACAATGACCAGAGTCGGCAAGCTGGAGGGACACTAAAGTCTAGCAATAGAGCAAAAAGTTCCATCGTCAGAGAGGCACATGGGGGCATCCCATCCCCTGGCTCACCAGACAGCATGCTCACTCTCACACCTTCAGAACACATCCTCTCTCTCTCTCTTAGACCCACTTCCCAAGAGCAGCCTCTCTGCCATCCTCACACCCGTGTTCTTGTGCTGTGATGGTGGGCAGGGTTTGCCCAGTGTTGGCTGAAGAAACGCCAAATATTTAAACATTCAACTTCCCTGCTTTGTGTTACACTAAATTTTCTTGTTCCTCTCAATTATATCTGACAGGGACAATAACTCCCTCCAGATGTCCAAATCAGAACAGGTGACCCCAATTTCAAGGAAATCCAGTCTGGTGTGATGTATTTCCTCTCAACTCACTCGGAGTTTGCACAGTCTTTGGAAATGACATTTCATCCCAGGTAAGCATGACGTGTTCTTCTGACAGTGAGAAATAGGAAGGGCATAGAACCCTGCCCATAATTTCTAGAGACACATGTACCAAACATTTCAAGGGAACCAGCGAAAGAAGCGAATTTACATCAGGAGCCCGCAAGTTCACATTGTTGATATGTTTGAGAAGATACTTCGTGCACGAAATGGGCTTTCGCTATTGTGTCTTACTGCTGTGTGTTCACATCCTGGCCAAGACTAATTGAGTTGATCTCACAGACATCAAAAGTTCACACAATCTAGCGGTGTTTGTCCCAGGGCCATCATATCTTTCACCATTTTGGTAAGTCTCTTCCTTTTCTCAGACATTGCTGGGGGCTCAGAAATGAGATTAAGGAGCATGGAAGGAAGGAAGGTGTCAGAAGACTAATTTCAAACTAGTTTTTTTTGTTGTTGTTGTTGTTGGTCACCTTCAAATGTGATTCTACTGCTGTGGATATTTCTGCAGCAGATCACAGCCAATTTAGGGCACTCTTTGACATACTTTCTTCTTTTCCAGCTTAACAAAAACTGAGGACCTGGAAGCAGCTAGGACACATGGTTCTTTGCTGAGCCCCAAAGCATCCTGGCTTGACTCTTACACTGTCTAAACTCTCTGGGAGAGATGGAATTCTCACCAGGACTGTGGCGGATGATCAATGTCTTTCTAAGCAGTGTGACAAAACCCTGCCCTGCCCTGATTAGGCAAATGCAGACAATAACCCCTGACATAGTGTGCCCATGAAATATTGAAGTATAACTCACTCGCAGTCAGCAAGATTTAACTGAGGAAAGAGGACTCACCATGAATGTAGGTAGCATCATCCCATGGGCTGGGGTCCTGGAGTTAAACAAAGCCAGCTGAGCACCAGGATGGCATCTTTTTCTGCTTCCTGACTACAGACACAGTGTTACCAGCCACCTGTTATCATACTGTTTGCCACGAGGGAACAGTACCTTCACAATGTCAGTCAAAATACACCCTCCTTTTCTAAGTTATTTCTCATCAAATACTTGATAATAGCATGAAAAATGAACCAATGTAATATGTAAAAGCAAATTCCAATATAATTTCATGGCTACATATTCACAGTGAATCTCTAAAAGAATGCCAACGGTTTTTCTCACATAAGCACAGTGTCATTTCTTGCAATCAAGAAAAATTTCAGTGTGGTATCATGAACATGATTGACAGATGGAGAAATTAGGCCAGCCCCCAACTCAGTTCCAGACACACCCCCTCTTGGACTGCACAACAGCTGCCACAAGATCCTGCTGCAGAGGCCAGGAACAACAACCCCCTACCATCATTTCCTTGTCATGGTCAACTGTCCGCTCTCAAACCCTGAGCCAAAATAAACCCTCCTTCCCTTAGCTGTTTCTGTCAGGGATCCTGTCAAAAAGCTGAGAAAAGTAACTGATTTGACCCCATATTGGCCACTACCCAGTGCTCTACGCTCTTCCTCAGGAAACCCCATTGGCAGACTGTCTCTCTTAGAGTGGAGTCACTAGGTAAACATGTCTACCATCTTTGATTTGGAGGCTGGCGGCTAGAATAGATGAAGTCTGATATAGATGGAGACAGATCCTCTCATTCATTTATTGGAGGGATCTTTCTTTCCTCTTTCATTCCCCATACCAGACAAAGCCGCTGTTGGAGGCTGTTGTACTTCTCCATGTTTTTTTTTAATAAAGCCTAATATCTTGGGGATGGCCATTCAGTGGAGGGAAAGCTACAAAGGGGGACTGTAGCTTGCCCACTGGTCAATCCCAAAGTCTTGGCATTCATTCATACTTGGATTAGAACCGAGAGAAGGAGAGACCAGTCCAGTAAATTGAAGAAGCGACTCTATAGCCAACCCTCTAGACTCCAAAGTGGGACCATACTCCCACCAAGTCCAAGTGGGGCATTCAATTTGCAGGGGTACCTTAGTGACGCGGACCCCACCTTTATCTAGCTTACACAGCCTCCTCCAAGTTCAACAGCATTCAGCTCCACAATAGCATCTCTCCTTCCACAGTTAGACAGTAATTAAATAATAAATACGTCCTGCAGCACACCCTGAGCTATAGTGTGTGGGCAGAACCAGCCTGAATCAGGTTTAGGTACACACATGCACAACATGACCACTGTATTCTCAGAATAAACTTGTAGAGAAAAATCTCTTATTTACCATTCTATGCACAGGCATGGCTGTGATCATGGGAAGGGACAGGCTCAGTGACTCAAGGCTTATGCTACCCAAAGCTCTTAATTAAAACATTGGACCACTCCTACCCTGCTCTTAGCAGCTGACTCCTCCTCCTCCAGGATCCACAGAAGAAAGCCCCAGAGTAACTTGGGGTCCTTGAGCAATCTCCCTATAGTCTGCTGCTCCCTTGATGTCTATTTGGTCTTGTTTCTTTCCCTTTTGAATAAATCCCTTTACGGTCAACCATGCATGCTTCTTGTTGTTTGATTATGTTGTCAGGAACTTGGCACCCTGACCCATCACAGAGACCCTCAGTCTCTGTGATTTCCTTTTTTATTTTTTTCCACTCAATGTTGAAGACAAACGCTCTGGTTTAATTGGTGAATATTCATCTCACTCAACTACAACAAAGGCACAGGTTTCAGGCAACTCCATTCTCAACATATCACAGGGAGAGGGGAGAAGCAGTCCATACATGCAATCAGAAACTCATGGATCTATCAGCCAATGGCACGATGAATCTGCACGGCTGTTTAGACCATGACAGCTAGCCTACCCAAATGCATTCCCACTCCCAGACCTTGCTATATGTGCTTTTAGTACATGGAGGATGAGTAATGGTGTCTTTCAATATCTCTCTTCTGGAACTGACAGGCCCTGGGCATTTAATCAAGAGCAGAGGGCAAGGTGGACATGCTGCCCCATGTAATGGAGGAGCCTGGTGTGCCTGGTTATTACAGATCACACGTAACTGTGTGTAAAATCCCCTGCTGTTCAGAGATTCTTGCACTAAGCAGGTTAATTAAACCTTAATTTGAATCTTCCAGCTTATATGGGTCTGGCCTTAAAATTATCCCACCCAATCCTCTGTCTATGTATGCATTAGTTGGGGGAGGAAGAGGTACGGTAAGGCATTTTATATGTCTGAGTCATTAAATTGGCTTAATCTAATTAGCAGGCTGTGAAACAGTTGAAGAGGTTTGATGGACACACCGCCTTAGGAAGAGCCAGTGTGTTTTAAAATATTATTTTCCTTTGCAAAACACCAGCTGTAATGTTTTAGGTATGATAACAATTCATGGTAAAATTAAATTAGCCAACATGACCTAGAACTCCCAGTCACACACATTCATGGTAGGCACACAGATTTTGCTGGTGCTCCAGGACCGACCCCTAACATTGGGAGACAATGGTCAACTTCAATCTGGCTTCGAGACATTCAGCCAGCTTTCTTATTCAGAGTATCTGGGTACATGTAAACTTTCAAATATTCAGCCAAAATCCAGTTCCAGCATTCACTTCCCAGCCCCATCACACACACACACACACACACACACACACAATCACCCTAATGCTCCTGGCACCTCCCTATCAATGTTTACCCTCCTTTCTCCCTTTGCAATTATAAATATAAGTCAATCTGTTGTCTCTGATGAGCCCTCTGGGAAATTCCCCGTCTCAGCTCAGGGCTAAAAGTATTACGTGAGAGATTTCCAAATAAAACCATACATTTGTCCCACGTCCCTAGCTTGTTGTGGGGCTGCAGGCACTGACTTGGTATAAGGTAAAAGCTGAGAGGGTTTCTCCATGCCGGATCCCCTTGGTAAGTAGGGATGAACATACCCAGTGGGTAAGGAACATGCAGTTCCCACTGCAGCCTGCTCCCTGAGTGCACCACAGAGAAGCCTGAGCAAAGCCATGCATAAGCTGATGCTCTTGCTCAGCAGCCTCATCAGCTAGAAATAAAATAAAGAGAGGAACAACCTTTGAATCTTGTCACACTGAGGCGTTGTGGTGGTTGAACTTGAGAAAAAAAGGTACATGTTAAGAGTGGAACTCCATTTTCAACTCGCCACAGGAGGCTGTGGGAGAAAATGGTCTTGAAAGAGGCAATCAATATTTTGTATAGCAGACACAGTGTGCTGTTAAATGGTCCAGGCTTTGGATGGTTTTAAAGAGCAGAGGAGGGGCTGCAAGGACAAACCAGAAGTAGCCAGTGGAAGCAGCTCATCTTTGGGAGCAAGGATCTGAAGGAAGACACAGGACATTGGCCACATGCCTAGTACCCTACTGAGATAATCACATGGGCATCTCTCACTTGGGACAAATTGGAAGCTGGGCATAGTGGCATGACCATGCAATCCCAGCACTTGGGAAGTAGATACAGGAGGATCAGGATTTCAAGGTCATCCTTGGCTTTCATGTTCAAGGTCAGCCTGAGCTTCACGAGACCTTGTCTCAAAAGACCAAAAATAGTTAACAAACCAACTGAAAACAAACAAAACCCAACAAAGATGGGTTGAGTGCAGTCAGGCATCTGGGTGGAGGTGGTAGCTTCAGGACCATGATGTCAGGTATAGCTCAAGAGGAGAGAGTAGTCTCCTGAGGAGAGAGTAATCTCCTGATGAGAGCTCGGCCCTTAGCTTGCTTGGCAGGGTGACTTGAAAGGCTGATCACAACCATGGTGCTCTGTGGGAGTGTGAGGAAGCCCTGCCCAGCTGTCTCTTATCAAATAGCAGACCTCTAAAGTGGAATCCTAGCAAAGATGGACCCCAAGGCCTCTCTTCCTAGCTATGTCATCTAAAGCAAGCCATGCAGCTTCTCTTTGCTTAGATAAGAAAGGCATGGTAATATTTCCTACTTCCCAGAGCTGTACTCCATGGTGAAGTGCCCAATTGCCCATGCGGGCAACACACAAATGCCAGTGATGGTCGGAAGCAAAACTCCTTACACGATGAATTAAGACTCCTGTGGGATTATGTAACCCAATGAGGGGCCGTGCACAGACTGAAAGTACTAAGAGATTCGTAGGCACACAAAATTAAAAATCCAATTCATGGTGAGGCTGGGGTGTTTTTAGCATGATCACCCACCTGTGTTGCACTGTGGAACTTCACGCAGACTTGGTTCTGAACACCAGTAGGCATCTCACCACACACTACCATCAACACCACCTGAAACATTTGGCCCACCGGGGAAACACAACTGCAATAGTCATGTCTCTCCTTGCTTTAATAAAGTATCTGACCAAAGCGACTTAAGGGAGGGAGAGCTTACTTTGGCTCATAGTTCAAAGGAGCACAGTCCATCATGGTGCAGAGGTCGCAGTGGCAGGAGCTTGAAGCAGCTGATCAAACTGCTTTCACTGTCAGGAAGCAGAGAGAAGAATGTGCTGCTCAGCTCACCCTCTCCTTTGATTTCAGTCCAGGACCCCAGCCCATGGGAAGATCTAACATACCTTTACCCTGGCTCTTTTTACCCTAATTAACCCAGCCTAGAAACTCCCTCGCAGAGTTTTATCTCCAGGTGACTCTAGATCCCACCAAATCTACAAAATTAGCAATCATACTTTAGCTACAGAAAACAAAGACAGTATTTTTCCTTGGTGTATGTCCAATTTGTACAACTTTGGATTACATTTTTTAGGCACAGAAGCTCATTCATCTTATTGGTTGCCAAAATTTTTGCCATTTAGAAATGGTAAAATTGTTATAGAAGAATTGTTTGAAAATAAATGATTTATTAATAAATAATGAATTATTAATGGTAAATGGCACACACATATATGTGACATGCACATATGTAAAATATCAGGGTCATGTAAAAATTTTTGGAAAAGAAGATCACTAGCAGATAAAGTCGGTCATATTTACACAACCAAACCAAGTAAAATGCTAATCCATGACCGAATGATGGTGCCACTGACCTGGGTTGGATGAAGATTCACTTTGGGACACAATGCAGGGATCTCTTGCAAAGTACCAGAGCCTCTTCCTAGAAGTCACCCTCTCTGGAAGTCCACCACATGGAGAATCCATGCAGCCAGGTATGTGTGTTCATGGACTCTATGATGAACTGAGAGATTCTGTACATCTTGCTGGTGTCAGTGTGTTCTCCTCCTCTTGTTTGGCTGGTCTGACCCATGTTCCATTATTCACTGACCACCCAAAGTGGGTCTCTTTCGGTTGCCCTTCCTTGGCAAGGCTCCTTGGTTTTCACCTCATCTAAGTGTGTACCTTCTAGGTGCTCAGCAAATTGACAGAGACGTTGAGTAGGAGGAGGGGCCAGCCAGTTGGATGCTATTGAATCCCTTTGAATGTTTCAGAGTTGGAGGGTGAGTTGACAATGTCCTGTTTGAGTTTGCATTTTGGTCTACCAATAAGCTATGTGGGGAAATGACAACTCACACATCTCCGGCATGTCCAAGACGTTTTGGAGAAGAGATGGCAGACCTTGGACTTGGAACCAGGAACAAGTTCTTCTCCATGTTCTCTTGATACTTCATGTTGGGCCAGTCTCATTGTGTGATCTGTCAGGAGCATCAGAGGACTTTGGTTCAGCAGTATTCCTGGAATCTACAAGACTGCTGTCAAAAGCTCCCTCGAAAAAGTGGTAAAGATGTCTTTCATTTGCTACTGGTGAGGGGGGGGAGGGTGTACAAATAGCCCTCTTGCCTGGGCTCAGGTAGAAAGAGATGGCTTTGTCAATACAATGTCAGGCCAGAACAGCCACGTCTCTCAGGGGATGTGGGGAAGTATATGAGAGGAAGGAAGGGAAGTTTGAGCAGTCCTTGCCTTTCATGGTGAGGAAGCAGGAGTCACACACTGGTCTGGAAGAAGAAGATACACACATTCACAGCCAAATAATTGCAAATGAATGCATCTGGCTTGTCTTCTCAGGACAGGGCAATAATAAAGGGTTCTTAGAGTCAAACTAGCTAAACTCAATAATCTTGAGGTAGACGTCAGCTCAAGAGGAAACCGATCTCCCTTAGCTTCCCCTGGGACTTCCTGTCTGTGCTGGTCATCTCAGGTAGAAAGACTCCTGAATCACTGCCAGCCAGCTCATACTCTGTTCCTTGTAAGTCACTCCGATTTCAAGAAATCTGTGGTTCTGAAGCCCAAGAACATGCTTGGCTTAGAGGCAGCGTCTGACTTGGACATGTTGGATTGACTCTCAAAGATTTGCTTTTATATAAAGTGAGCAATTCAGCTGTCTTATTCTACTCAACTGTGAGAGCTGACTCTGGAATGGCCTTGAATTGATTCTACTTAGAGTTCCCCTCCCTGAATAGTTTTGGGTTTGTGTGAACCTCAGAGATTTCTTAGGATGTTACAAGATGCCAGAAATGGGAGATCGAGGTGGATGAGGGATGTAGGGTATCCTGAATCTCAAGCAAGGCATCTCTTAGTCACTCTTCTATAGCTGTGAAGAGACACCATGACCAAGGTCATGTTTATAAAAGAAAACATTTAATTGGGGGCTTGCTTACAGTTTCGGAGGGCCGGTGCATTGCATAATGGCAGGGCTGTGGCAGGATCATAGAGACAATCATGGCACTGGGGCAGCAGCTGAGAATTACATCCTGACTCACAGGCAGAGAGGAAGAAGACACTGGGCCTGGTGTGGGCATTGTGAGTCTTTGCTCCACTCTGAGTAAGGCCACACCTTCAAATCCTTCTCAAACGGTGCTACTCCCTCATGACTAACCATTCCAACTGATGTGCCTGTGGGGAAATTCTTGTTCAAAAAACCACACCCACCTACTTCACTCTTCTACCATGGTCTGAGCAGTTGGAGGCTCTCTCAGCAGAAGCTCGACACTATCCCATAGTGGGCTCTCAGTCTCCAGAACGGTGAACCCCCTTTCTTAAAAATCAAGTCTCAAGCATTCTGAATGAACAACAGAAAAGAATGACCCCACAGCAAGGAGAGAAGGGTGACTGTAGGTCCATAGGCATCCTTTTTAGAGCAAACAAGATCCATAACTGGAGTGAGACCCTATTCTCTGAGCTGCCCAGAGTCTGAAGGCCCTTCCCTCTCCCCCACCCCACCTAGTTCCAGTCCTAATTTAGAAGGGAGGCTTACTAGTGGCGGCTGCTAGATGTTCTGGATTTGTAATTATACACCCACAGCTGTTTATTTTTCTGCTCCTGGCTGTGTTCTTAGGGTAGTATGGTACTCCTAAACTAAGGTTCTTGAAGCTCATAGGTTGGTATTGGGGTCTGCTCTGTAGCTATTTCCTCCAGCTTGGAATGTTCTTTCCTGAAGGGAGGCTCCCAATATTCAGGAAGTAAACCAGACATGGCTCTAGAAGCTTCCAAAATTTGCAAGACTAATAAGGCCCCTCCCAGGGCTTATACAAGTAGTAACTGGCCCAGCTAACTGCAAGCTGCACAGGAAACACCAGGAAGGTAGCTTTCTTTAGCTGCCATCCGTGTTCTGGTGTACTTCCCCATGATGTCATAGTCCAGAAGTCGCAACTAGACCCATCTTTCTCGAGTTTGATTCTTACTGATTTCTCTTTTATTTTTTATTTTATTTTTCAGGTCTTCGGATTTTAAATTTTAGATGGCAGTGACCTGGCAGATAACACAAAGAATGAAAATAACATTATGCATTTTATTTAAAAAAATCAGAAGTGGACTGTGGTGTTCCACACCCTTTAATCCTAGTACCCCAGACTGGTCTACATAGTGAATTCCAGGACAGCCAGGGCTTTGTAGAGACACCCTATCACAAGAGAACAAAACAAAGCACCCCTTGCCATGCACACACACACACACACACACACACACACACACCAAACAAACAAACAAATAAACAAACAAAACCCCCAGAGATTGGGATTTACTAGTGTTCAAAAACTGCTCGAGTATGAGGAGAGGCATGGTGGTTTCACATCTCTTCCTCTGAACTTTTCCAACAACATAAAATGTGAACTTGAAAATATTAGGAAAGTGGCAGATTGTCATGTTTTGTGAGTCACTGTCCCAGTTAATTGAGACAACTAAAGACCATGCAGGGAGAAGCTGATGGTGACACCCAAGAAATCAGACTCCCCATGCTGGCATATCATGAGCAGGCTGGGCGAGATGGAAGAAAGAGAAGCCAAATGCGTCCCATGGTCCTCGTGCCAGTTGGTTAACAGAGCAGCATCAATGTGGTCTCTAAGGACAGGCCCGTGGGGCTTACCCTCCTGGCTGTAAGCAAATGCTACCCTTCTTGTTGGTGCCAGAGATAGGGCGAAAGAAAAGGCTGCTATGGCATGGTGTCTCAGTCCCATGGAGGAAGTCATGGTGCTTTCAGCATGGGCAAAACAGCTTGGCAGAAAAATCTAAATACATTTCAAAGGAGATGTTTTCAAAACTGATAATGAATTTACCTAAATTAAATAAGTACTTATTTGATCAGAATCCTGAAGGACATGTACCACAGCTAGTATTTTCTCAAAGCTTCTGAATAATAATAGATGGCCCCAAATTCCAGTGCCTAGAGATTGTCCCGAGAGTCACCATAGCTGAAACACACTCATTTTTCCTTCTCAGAAACAAAACCTGAGAACCTTCACTTGCTTGTGTGCCAATCTTCAGCTGCTTGAGATCTTTGCAGTCTGAGATCCCAATGACTCAAAAAGAAAAAAAAATTTCAAAGTGTCCAGGGTCTCCTGTGTGGCATTTTAACCCAACATCAGAATTATGGGAATTTGAGAAAATAAAAAGGTGTGTTTGAAATGAAATTGGTTGTTTCTTCTCACAGCCCCAAACAGTGCAGAACTGTGAAGCTCAAGCCAGACTAGCTCACTTTGGGGAGGGAGAGACCCTCCAAGGACTGGAGGAGATGGCCAGGCTCGCTCTGCCTGGCTTTATTAACTCATCCGTAATTAGCCCATAGCTCCGATACAATTTAGCTCCTGCCATATGGGCTAATATTGTGCAGAACGGTACCCCCTGTGCAGGTGACAGTCTGTCACATTGAAGGCAGATTAGCATAAAACAAACAACAACACACCCTTAATGACAGTAGTGCCATTTGCAACACCAGAGTTATGGCTGTCTAAGCACTTCCATTAGAAACTCTTATTTTCAAAGATTTTTATAAATTAGTCATTTAAAATAAATCACTCTGGACTGAAATAAAAACCAACCAATCAGCCGTCAGCCAGCAAGGTTTATGTTCAATGACACTTAGAAAAGTACAAAAAAAATGGCAAAGTCCCAACTTTTGGTGGCACATCCTCTCTCCTGGAGTCAGTGAATCAAATACCGAGTCTGACTGTTTGTTGAAGAAAAACAGAGACAAATACCAGCACAGGAGGCTCACCCAGCCTGGAAGAGTCTGCTCACCAGTGTGTTCATGGGCTGGAGCTTCTCCCCTTAGGTGAGTGGTATAGACGAGGTTGGGGAGCTTTAAGATCTGGGGTCCAGTGGGAGGTTGTTCTAGTCTCATTTCTTATGCTGTAATAAAATGAACCCCACCGCTGCTCCTAATAGCACGCAACTTAGGAAAGAAAGGGTTGATTTGGCTTATAATTCTGGTTACAGTCTACCACAGAAGGGGAGTCAAGGCAGGAACTCAAGCAGTCAGCCGTGACATTTCCACCTCCAAGAGCCGAAAGAAACAAATGTCTCCATGATGCCTACTTGCTCATGCTTAGCTTTCTTAATTCTTATACAGTCCAGGGCCCTCTGCCTAGGGAATGGTGCCACCCAGACAGGGCTGGATCAATTAACAGTGAAGTTAATTCCCCATAGACATGCTTATAGGTTAAAGTGATCCAGGCAATTCCTCATTTGAGATTCTATTTCCAAATGATTCCAGGTCATGACAAGTTGACATTTGAAACTGACCAGCACAGCGGTTGGTTGGAATGTGTCCTAGGGAGAGACTGAGAACCTCAGGCCTGTGCAGCTCCCGGTCTGGCTATGAAACCTATGACCTCTCATGAAGTCGCACAATTGCAATGTCATCCATCATGAGACAGGAGCTGCAGCAGAGCTGAGCTGTTCTGGTATTAAGGATGTCCTAACTCTCTAGCACTGTGTGCCAAATATGTCTCCTTCCTTTTCAAAGTCACCCAATCTCAGGTATTTCATTATAACAACAGAAAACTGACTAAGGTTCCATGTTAATGTCAAATGGACCGACAGCCAGGAAAGATGGGTGGATACTGTTGCCAATGATCAGAGCTCCCCTGGGGGAGGTCTTTGGGTTTGACTCAAGGAGGATGGAGAGTTAGAGAACCTTGCTCAAAGTGGGTGGACTTTTTGTCTAATATTTCTCTAAGGACAAACCACAGTTAGGGGCCTGACACTGTAGCTTTCAATCGTTCAGAGACAAATACTGTAGAAAAGTTAAGATCTCTATTAGATCCTTGGAGAATCTGCATCAGGTGACTAGGCCTTGTTGGGCATGGCTTATACTTAGCCCTGATGGCTGCAGTGCCTCCAATTCTTGTTCTACCTATGGGTATGACTGAAGGCCACACCCAGAGTCGAGACCTATTCTCTACAAATGAACAACAGTGGGCTTTGAAAACTGGGGGGTTCCTGCTGAAAACTGGATGAGGTGTGAGAGGATGCTTAGAGAAAGATCCCAGCTCTGACAAAAGGAATCTCCTAACTGGGGTAAGCCACTAGGTTAAATTTAGGACCCTTCTTAAGGAGAGGTAGAAAATGACCAGCCTCTTGGGCTCTGGGGACGTCAGTCACCTACAAGCTTTGGATTCAAACACACGAATCCTTGTGGGGTCTCATTACCTGTGCCGATGAATCAAGCTTCCCAAGTGAGGCCCTCTGCCTAGGTTAGTGCTAGTGAAGAGATCTTTCATTAGGGCTGGGAGTCTCTTGCTCTGCCTAGGGATGTGTGTCTTGCACGTTTAATAATGTTCAAGTCATGACACAACCCTGGAAGAGGAAATGGCATTTCTTTATTAAAACTGCTTTATTAAGTCTGTTTTTCAGCAGAGAGAGAGAGAGAGAGAGAGAGAGAGAGAGATCGTACTATAGCAGACAACTCAGCCCTAGTTTTACAGACCCTTCTTTTGAAAGGTACCTCTGCTGCCTTGCATCACTGGGATGAAACGAACTGTGGTATACAGACTGAAGCTAAATTTTCCTACCTCTCATTGGCCATTTATGTGACTCCATGGCTTTCGAATGGCGGGATAGGGGAGGATGCCAAATGTCCTGCCATTTCCTACCCAGCAGCAGACAAAGCTCTTTGCAAAATGCCACCCTCAGAGCATCTGTTGTTATTAAGTAAGATGATGAGATGTTGACTAGGACTTCAATTTTGTTTTTCCCATCACTTATCGGACAAGAATAATATGCAGTCTGCGGACAAAAGGAATGTGCAAAGGCCATTGTGACAATGGCTGCTGTTTTGTGTTCCTGTTTATTGCGGATTGTAAAATAAACTTCGGCCTTTTTTAATACACGTTATAAAATTGCTCTGTGAATCGAGAGAATGTCACCCACTAAATCCAGTTAACCATCATCAGAATTAAAAATGCAACACGGTCACACATTCTAGACCAATGCCCATAAAAAGCCACATTGCTAAATTGAGGAACTGTGCAGCTACCTGGCAACCCTGCTATAAGGATGGAGAGGGACTGGCCTGCCAGCGTCCCAGGCCACACAGAATCCCTCGTGTGGCATATACATATATGAGCAGGGGGCACGCGAATGAACACACACACACACACACACACACACACACACACACACACTCCAGTGCTCCTTCAAGGTCTCTGGAGTTCTCTGCTGGCTAGATAGCATCTCCAAAGGAATGCTTTTAGCTGCTTCACACTTCTTCAAGGCAAATGTGAGCAGTAACAAAACACAGGCAAAGGCAGTCCCAGACAAGATGATTTCATCTGGGTGGGAAGTCACAGGCAAGAGCCTAGCTGGTTGGAGCCATCTGGGGAGTGTTGAGGGTGTACGGTGCTCTCTTAAGGCTCCACGCAACTGATGCTGGCTGCTTTTGATATCTATGCATGACACAAACCAGAGAATCGAGGGGTGACGTGGGGAGGGGGGCACCTGCCAGGACTATCTCCTCTTGAAAGATTGCATGATTCCTTTTAGTTGCTGGCTTCAAACTCTGCCCCAACCTTAAGCTGCTATTTCCTCCTTATCCTCCTCCGTGTATGTTTTCCGCGTATATGGAGGCCAGTGGTCAACTTCAAGTGTCTTCTTTAGTCACTCTCCACTTTGTTTTTGAGATAAGATCTTTCTTAGTCTGCTTGGCCAGTGAGCTCCAGATCCTCCCATCTCCATTTCACTACCCCTGGGATTGCAAGGAAACAGCATGGGCTCCGGAGGACAGAGGTAGAACCCAGGCCCTCACGCTTGTGGTCCATTACTTTACCAACTGAACTGTTCCCTTAGCTTGTTCTCCTGTTCTGTGTGCTCCTGACTTGCCATCCATGCACTGGTGGTGGCTTCAGCCCTATGATGCTTGATAGAATGGGTGGTGCTGGGGTGGCCTGATCTTCAGTCTCCAGAAATCTAAGGTTTTTGATTGGGTTAGAGTAGACAAGAGTTGCCAGGAAGATTTTATTCTCGCATGCAGATTTTATATTACAAAACATGAATCTCTATGTAAATGATCAGGTTTGTTTTCACGGAGTTTTACTGTCTATATCCTTTATGGGAGTCTTGATACAGAGGGAAGAGATGGGCTGACCTTCCCTTTAGGGGCCCAACAGTGATCTCTGACATACATAGAAATAACTAAGAAGCCTTAATACAATACAGCTGATCCATCTCAACACTGAAGAGACAGCAGTTCTTGTAGTGTGTCTGGCTTGCACAACTCTCTACTGTGCATCAACCTTTTCGTATTTGGTTCTTATGGAACACCAGAGCTAGCTCAACCCCGCCCCCATCTCCTTCTCATAGTCCCACAGTAGCCCTGGGCACCAAGGTTTCTTCTGCCTGCCTTAAGACAGTCAGACCAGGTAGGAAAAGAGATCTACATGTCTTATCTACTTATAAGCACCACAGGGCATAAAAAGTCATATAACCGCAGCACGTGAGAAGCCGAGGCTGGAGGACTCCTGTGAGATAGTTTAGGCCATAGCACAAGCATTTGTCTGAACTAAACAAATGCCAAGCAAAAGTGATGTTTTAAAGTCACAATGAAAAGGATTTGATTGGTAGGCATCCTTCATCCCCTACCACCCCAAGGTGGATATGTCTCTAAGTATCCAGGAAATACTGGAAATACTGGTTTTGCCAGCCTACTGTGGAAGCCAACCTTCCCCTGAGGATCATTCTCTCTCTGTGGACAGTAAATTCTGTTTTTTATAAATTCTTAGTGTAGCTGGGATGGCAAACTCTGAGGCATCTCTTAGGCTAACACAGAGATTAGCAATGCCACTCTGGTAGACTAACATCCCACAGCCATGCCTTCCCGTTCTCGCTGAAGGACCCCCACTCTTTTGGCATGATTGGATAAGCTGTCAGCAAGCGCCAAAGCCCCTGCTTCCTCCTCAGCAGCAAGTCACTTCACTTCCATACAATGAATGACTCCCTCTCAGTACACGAGCTGAGAGGAGCTCCCAGCAAAGTTTGAAGATGAAGACATTGAAGATCAGAAAAATAAGAAGCCAGGAGTCACCACGATCAGTTGTTTTAGCCAGATCCTACTCTGTTGTCTCCAGTGCAAGGCTCATGTTTGTCCTTGAGGTCTATTATGGAGCAACATCCTCCCAGAAGGTCTGATTGGCAGTTAGCGGCACCCAGGAGTGACTCTGTCTTTGAAAGGCTCTGATGTAAGATCTGATTTTGTCCCTTCATTCTATGTATGAGCTTGCTCATGCTGAATAATTCTGTTCTGAAGTTCAAGAGTCCAGGTTTGGCCCACTCTGTCCCTGACAGATGACTTGAGACTACAAATGGCCACGTCTCCACATTGCTGTGCTCACCGAGCATTTACACCCATCCCTGTCTGCAGAATCCTTCTGTGTTACCTCTCATGTATGTACACTTCCTCAACCAAGTACTTCTCTCACTCCTAAGCTTCAGTTCACTTCTCACAGCCGGTCTCTTCTTCTCCGAGGTGCCATCTCTTAGGGCTACCCAACTGGCATGAATACGTACTCCCAGCATCCTTCTCTCTGCTCCTGTATTCATAAACCCTGCAACGTAATTTCCCATTTCCTTCTCAAGGGCCAACATGCACATGGGATGACTTTCACAGGGAGGAACAGGATATGCCTTGTGCAGTGTGGTCCTCAGCAGCAACTCCACATGTGTGGCTTTCTGATGGGACAGTCACGGGAATGGATTTAGCACCCATGCCCGGAAAAGCATTTTATAACTGAACACTACAAGCACCAGCTACTAGGTAGGACCCAGAGTCCTGTGAGGGGTTGCACAGGTTCCTGGGCAGATTGTTGTTCTCAGGGAAGACAGCCTGAGGATGGGTGTGACCAGCTACTCTGCAAGTGAACCAGAGAAACAGGGGGTGGGGAAGAAGATGTACCTTGGAAGGACTACTCAAGAAGCAAGGCTTGATCCTAACTTGAGAAAGAAGAAAGTGAATGAGTAAGAGAGCAGATACATTTGATGAGTGGATGAGAGACGGAAAGCAAGAGAATGAAGTGGAGAGGAGGCCGGTCGTCCTGCAGCCCTCAGCAGGTCCCATCCCCAGCAGCAAGCTCCACCTTCTCAGCCATGGGTGAACTGGGTCTGGGGGTGTAGGGGTTACTTCTGTGTCTTCCCCCTTTTTTTTGTCACTAAAGCTGAAAATGGTGCCCGGTCTTGGGAAAGAATTCATACTGTCTGAAGAAAGCATATTCTAGCCAATTCTCCAACTTAACTTCCTTTTTATTTCTTCAGATTAGAAAAGAGGCTGCATTTTAACAAATCGGTGAATTCATTTATGAGGCATGCCTTGAGAGATAGCCCATTAAAGTTACAGAACACTCTTGGAAGCTGTAATCTCCCTGCCTCAGTCTCCCTGAGTGTAAGTATGCATGTGTGCATGTTTGCATCTGTGTGTAGGTACATGTGCAGGTAGACAAACATATTGTGAAGGTCAGAGTCGATCTTAGGAATCTTCTCTATTCCACTACCATTTCATTCACTGAGGCAGAGTCTCTCACTTAAATCCAGGTTTACTTATGGCTAGTCTGCTTGCTTTGGGCATGCCCTGTTTCTACCTTATGAGGCAGGCTATCGCTCCCACCTGCATTAGCTGGGTTCTACAGGCTGAAGCTATTCCTTGTTTGCATGGCAAGAGTTTAATTACTGACTCATCCACCAGCCCAAGTCTTGCAACTTTGCATTTAAAATTTATTCTACATTTTCTATTGTGCTCTATTGTAAGTTTGTAGGTGTTTTGCCTGCATCATATATCTGTGTTCCTTAGAAGGCCAAAAGAGGGTGTCAGATTCCCTGGAAGTCGAGCTACAGATGGTTGTGAGCAGTCATGTGGGTTCAGGGAATTGAACTCGAGTTCTTTTAGAAGAGTAGCTATTGCTATTGACCACCAAGTCATCTCTCCAATCTCTTAAGTATGTATTTTAGTATATGTCTTTTAATCATCTAATTTAGTTCTTGTTCGTTTGTTTGAAGGCATGTTGGTTCATCAGTTCCTCCTTCATGCTCCTGGCTCTGGGATAAGCTTTTTCTTTTATCTTTCTCCTTTATCTGAGACTGACCTCTCTACCTGGGGTCACCTGTACACTCAGGGGATGGTCCCCTGCCAGTGTAGACTATTTCCTTCCAGTTTCATGAGGCCCGATAGCGAATTTGTCATGAACTTTCTGGCATAGCGAAGCCTTTTCTCTCTTAATCTGTCCTCAAAGATACAGCTGTCTGTAGTTTTGGACTTCTGTTTGAATTCAATGGTTGATTTTATAATTTGGAGAGGAGGGTTTGTGAAAAGTCTGGCTCACAGCAGCCTGCAGGAAACTGCCTGGGGGCGGGGGGCGGCTGGACTGCGGAGGAAAGTGCTGACTGCACTTGTTTTGTGCTTTGGACTCCACTAGTACCACTTCTCTGTAAAGGCCACACAGTCTCAGTAGCTACAAGGGGCTCTTGAGGGTGAGAAAGCTCGGGAAAGCAAGGGTTGAGTTGTCAGAACATATAAAGAAACTATTGCCTTGTCTATATCCCGGGATGCCTTTTGTTTATGGACCCAGAAGAGAGAGTGAGATCAATATTTCCGGGTCTGAGCCAGCAACACTTTTCCAAGGAAGCAGGGCTATCTTCCCTCCACTAAGCCATTTGGCTAGGGCTTGGGGAGAAGATCCCCTCCATGGCCCATAGACCAACCATGTGCTCTTCTTGCTTAGCTGTGGCGAGGCCCAGCCTAAGTGAGCGCAGCTCCCTGGTACTTAAGAAAACCAGAGAGGGCATACCTGGCAAAGCCAGAGGGTCCAAGGAAGCATCCATCACACATAGCCCACTTCATGGGCCCAGATGCCAGCACTTGGATTCCAAAGCTATCCTCGGTCAGTTCCCGAGTGTGGTGGGGTGAAGGTCACTGAGAGGAGATTTGCCACCAATAAAGCACCGAGTTTCAAAGTGCAGGACAGACAAGACACTCAAAGCATGGGAAGGGAGAACCTGGTAAGTATGAAGATAGAGAAACTGGTGCCACTGTAAAGGCCCCAGGATGCTGAAGGCAGTGATAAGCCACTGCAGCCCACATGTACCATTTCCCTTTGCCAGGAACGAAGGAATGTATCCTTCCCTCACCCCCCCCCACCTATGCACAGACACACAAGGACATCAGTTCCTGATTCTGTTGCTCACTTGGCCTATTTTAGATCCAACTCCCTGCTATGTCAGTGCCTCTGTGGCTCTGGGTTCAAATCCAATTGCTTCCTTCAGCCATCTGCAGAATAGGTGGTAATGCTGTGTGGGGCACAGGGTGAGCTCCAGAGTCTTGCTTTCCTTTTTTGCTAGTTTTCTTGGAGGTAAAGTTAAAGGAAGGATAAAGGTAGATGCACAAAGAGTGAAGAGCTGAACAAGACCACGAGGAGGAGAAGGCAGGGTGCTCAGGCACAAGGAGGACCTGGAGGAATAGTATGCTTGTTATAGGAGGTTTAACTCTAAATCACGCAGATTTAGAGCCAAGAGAAGACTTGAGGTGACTGAGATTTACCTGTCACCCTCCAGAAATCAAAATCATCCAAAGAGCTGCAGCAAGGTATGGGTCTTCTGGAACCCCTCCCCATGAGCTCCGCTCTTATGAGGCAGAAGCAGGCTCGAAGGCCTAAGATAGGAAGGAAGCCATGGCGTCCAATGGAAGCCTTTGGATATCTCTGAAGACCCAACATACAGCTTCAATGGCTACTCTTGCTTCCCTGACTGCTGAGGTCTACCTTGTTATTTCATTATCTCATATGTTATGATAAGCCTTATTAAACTTATCAAATGCTGGACTGTAAGGAAAGCAGGCTCAATGGTCAGAGAGTCTCAGTGATAAATGCTGAACCAAGGACTCACAATGATTCTTGATACTGCTTTCTCAGGAGTCCAACTGGTCAACCAGAATTGTCAGAAACAAGTGGTCGTGTGGTCTTCATCCCTTCAGACCATCCCCGTCATAGCATGAACTCAGAAGTCTTAAACATATGTATCATTAGATATTGAAGCAGATGAAAGGTCTACACTCTGTAGACACTGATAATAGGGACAGCAAACAGTTTCTCCTCATTTCTTAGACTGCTCTACAGCTGCAGAGATAAAATACAAGTCACCTCTAAACCACTGGCAGCAGGGAACTTGCCAAGCGAGCTAAAAATAAGTGATGGATGAGGACTTGTTCTCCAGATCCATCCTCTGAGACCAGGCTAGGTCAACCCTGACCCATTCTGGTTGAAGGAAAGAGGCATGCTTAGTGGGAAAAGCTGGGGCTAAGGGATGGGGAGCTTGGTTTGCTTTTGTCTCTCAGTCAAGAGTCAGGATAAGTCCTGCGGCAGTGAGCACCCTCTCTTGGGACCCTACCTACCTGTCTGTTGCCTGAGGGGTTGATCACTGTATGAAAGTTAAGAGCCCCTGTATTTGTCATTTCCTTTATTGCTGTGACCAATACCTGGCTAGAAGCAACTTAAAGGAGAAAGGGCTTAGCGTGTCTTGAGTTGAAAATGGCAGGGAAAGTGTGGAGGGAGCAGCTGAGGCTGTGGCAGTCATATATTGAGGTTGCTTGCTCATATCTCAGCAGAGCAGAAATCAGGGTCCAAAAGGCCAGTGCAAGCTCAACTGGCTTCCTCCTCTCCCCCCTTTTTATAGCCTGTGCACCCAGTATATGGTTTGGCACTACCCATGTTCAGAATCCATCTTTATCCTCAGTTACTCCTGTCTGGAAATGTCCCCACACACTCACAGAAGCATATCTCTCAGGAGATTCTACAGTCAACCACACTGGACAGGGAAGGCTAAACATCACAGCTATGCTTTCTGTGGACGGCTTCTCTTCTCTACAGCCCTTTATAAAAATGCTGCTCTCCTTTCTGCTTGGCCACTGAGGGCTCTGGGCACCTGAAGGCAGAGCCTAAAACTTCGTTAGAAACAGACCCACAGGAACACGGATAGACGAGGTAGAGACACGGTGGGAAGAGGCGGGCAGTGTCTCTGCTCCAACCCCACTGCGTAGCCAAGGAGGGGCCACTCCTGACCACCATGGGCGGGGAATTCCCACTGCCACTCACTTTTAACAAACTACTTCCAAAGCTGCTTTAAATCATTTACCCACTTTAATATCCCAGCTGCCCGTGTGGTTTTCATCCATTCCCATCCTCATAGGCTATCTTTCCCCAAATCAGCAAATCCAATTTGTCATGACTCAGATATGTTTTTAGGCACAGAACAACCATATTTTTTTTTTAAAAAATACAAACCAAATGAGATTAGGTCCCATGAATTGTTGAACTGCAATCAAGACATGTTCATAAATGATGTAAATATATTTACTGCATTCCTTTACAAGAGGAATGTCCACCACCAGCCACAAAAGCTGGAGAGCAGTGAGCCCTTCCCCAGGCTTTATAGGACTACTGATGCATATGGATTGCTGTGTCTCTTTAATTTTGCCTTGGCTTGAAGGAGCCTTATTTTCCTAGGGATTTAGGTTAGCTCCCAGATGGCAAAAATCAGGATCAATCTTCTTTTCAAGTTAAAAAAAAATTCCCTTTCACATCCATTCTTGCCATTTCTCCTTTCGGCTCTCATTTCCTACTACCTCGCTAAAAATAACTGCCATCAGCTTGCAGAATTTGTTTGCTAATTCTCTCAATCCCCAAAGGCACTTTGTGCTGGTGACACGCAATAAACTTGACCAGCTCAAATTTCCTGAGTTACCTTGAGTTGTCACCTGGCATTTCTGTGTGGATATAACCATTTATGAACTCTTGAGTTGTGCATGTTCTCTCTTGGTGTGTGTGTGCGTGTGTATTTAAAATGATGCCATATTTTAGTTTCCCCCGAGCCCCACAAATTTCACTTCTTTGACTTATGACATTGGTGTCTGAGGGTTCATTCGTGGAATGCTTCCCACTTCACAGGCTTTGTTTCAGGTGCTGAGCTCTGTCAGTGAGCAAGCCTGAAAGCACTTTCGGCCTTTAGGGTGCTTCTGTGGCCGAGATAGATGCCAAACGTTTGTAGAAGGTAATACATGTGAGTGGAAACCAGAGGAAAAGAGAAGTGTGGTGGAGAACATCTCTGCTGTCCTGAGGCTGGACTGAAAGTGGTCTCGAGCCCTTCCCCTTCCTGCTAGTGGCAACCCTCCCTGCTCTCCCATTTCGTTCTCTGTCCCTTGTGTCACTGCATCTTGCTTAGATGGCCTCGTGAATTTCAGTCCCTTTTGCCTAGCAAACAGAACAAATTTCAGGTTTCTTCTGAAATACTCCAACCACATCATTAGGGAAAAGGTTGGTCCTTTCAGAAACAGGAGTAGAGACTGGAACCCCATCTTTAAGACTAGAAGTAGCCAGGCAGTGGTAGTTCACATCTTTAATGCCAGCACTCAGGAGGCAGAGGCAGGAGGATCTCTGTGACTTCGGGGCCAGCCTGGTCTACAAGAGCTAGTTCTAGGACAGGCTCCAAAGCAACAGAGTAACCCTGTCTCACAAACAAAACAAAACGAAAAGACCAGAAGTAGTTGGTTCTACAAGAAGCCAAGCAAGTCAGAACCCCAAACAGTTCTTATTAAGACATACCACGTGGGGCTTTGTTCAGGATTTTTATTCTAGTTAGCCTAGCGTGCCCTAATTCGTACATTTTCACAGATGGCGGCTGAGAATTATGGCGACATTTGTCTTTGTGCCTTGGACAGAAAATCAACGTTTTTCCAATGTATTATTATTTAAGACACCTTGTTAGATGTTTAGTGATACTCAACAGCCAGGTTGAATAGTGTATTCTGATGCCAAATCCACCCCATCTGACCCAGTTTTCTGGGCCACTCTTTTGACAACTCTCAGCTTTTTCTATGTTTCTGCAGCCTGGTGCTGCCTCCCCACAATCCTTCACTGCCCCACTCCCCNTGCCCCATGAATCCTGGGCATCCTGCCATCCCATTACAGCCTCCTTCCGCTCTCTCCCCCTTCCAGCTCCACAGCCTCCCCCTTCCTCTGACCTCTCAGGCAGTTCCTGGCACCCCTCCAAGACCCCCTACCTTTGGCTGTTAGAGTTTTGGTGAGCAGCAGCTGTGACCGCTGCTCAGCTGGGCCCTGACTCTGGGCTGTGGGGAAACCTCAGATGCTCCAGCTTGTAATGCACCAGAGGGAAGCCCACATGCAGATGCTGGGAGTCTGCAAGCCAGCACAGGGCTCCAGGACCCTTGGGCAGCCAGGAGACAGCATGGTCTGGAAGGCTGCCCCAGCGCCACTTTTCTGAGTTATAACCGTCCCCCAAAGACTTTGGTCCTTCTCCTTGGCAAGTTAAGCTAGAGGCCACACATATCTCCATTGTTATATTTCATTGTTATTCCTTCTGAATAACTTTTGCTAAGTTGTAATCTCCAGGTTTTAAGACCCACCATGCATTTGTGATCACTATTCACAGCCAGCTCAGATCAGTTTTGCAGCTTGACTGAGGGAGGAAGGAAACAGGACAGAGGTGGATTAACAATACTGGCTTCCATTGTTCTGGGTTGCTTTAAGAAGAGAAAGGGAGCATCTGCTTGTGATGTAATAACCAAGTCACCTAGTAATGCCAGGAAGAAAATCGGGTGTGCTCAGAACATCGAGCAGAGGGAAACCAGGCAGAAAGGTACCCAGGGTCACAAAACCCTGTGAGTTCTATGAAGCCTCTGGTGAACTGACTGCCCTGAAATTAAATCCGCCATTCCCCTGTAGCAGGAGATTATTCTTAAGGGTTTTCAAACTTTCTTTTCTTTCTTTTTTTTTCTGGCATGAACTGTGTAATTCTTCTCCTACTTTTTTTTTTTTAAATAAAAAAATGGAAGAGAGTGAAGACTGAGCAATACGATCTTCCCAGAGATAGGAAGCCAGGACACAAGGGCTCTTTGTTCCCACCCCTGAAGCCCCAGGACTTATGTAAAAGCCAGAAGCCACGCTGAAATGAAATCGGTGCAGGCATTATTCTGCCTCATTTACATTTGGCCTCTCTGCCTTCTGACCTGCATGGAGGAAAGCACCATTATGTACAAAATGTAAATGCAAGAAAATAGAAATAATAGGTCCGATTAGAGAACTGGACCAGACGGTTTCCTTAATTCCATGTTCATGATTTTGAGCAGTGTTGCAGCAAATTCTGAGCCTCTGCTTATTGTCTCGTACAATTTGAATCACTGCTTCTGTTGGCATCTTTCTTTTCCTAGTTTTTAGTTCAGCCTACACATGCCTCAAATATTAACTTTGCCGATGCTAAGTTGCACCAACTGCAGGAAAGGGGGTCTCAGAAACCCATAGGAGAAGGGTAGCCCTCTCGGGCACAGGGAAAGCCATTTTCATAAGCATTTGCAGTGTTCGAGTTGATGAAGAGTTATAAATAAGGAGCCTTGCCAGCACCTCACGGTGGTTAACTGCTGGCCCCCGCCTTCCCCACACTGTCTTTGGGGCTGTGTTCTCCTCAACTCCAACTTGTAGTCACAATACTTTTTGCATAAAAGTTCACAAGATCTTTTTTCTCTTACTCTATTTACTTTTATGTTAATTTCTCCAGTTAAGTAGAGCATTCTTTGGCTACATTGTATATAATTTTCTTTATTTGCAGTATCATAAAGACTTCTTTTTCACCTCTTGAGAACACAGCACCCAACCTCTGGGCAAAGTTATAGGGAAACAGACAGCCTTCGCAGGAATGAAAGTTTCACAAAATCTCAGAAATGAATAGGTGTCTTACCATCCCAGGACCTGACCCCAGGGCAAACAATGTATCACCTGGTTGGAGAGACAAGTTTAATTAGATTTGAGGAAAATTTAAAAGGGCCTCTTTGAATTTGTGTTTTTTTCTGGATATTTACCAGGAATGATGTAACCTTGGGGAGCCCCCAGCTCCATCCAGCCTGCCCATGGACCCTGCGTGAAACACCTATCTCCTTGAACTCTTAGTAAGGTTTCCAGAAAGAATAGGGGACTCAAAAAATTGTGTCAGTAATCTTCTGCCCTACACTGTCTTAAATGTGAGCTCCCAGCCTTTCCACATTTTTTGCGATGAAAAGAAAATTGCAGAATAAAATTAAAAAACAAACAACAAAACTAGTGGCTTGGAGAACCCACAATCTAGACTGCTCAACACCCCCACTTCATGCCTCTGGGGAAGGTTTCGGTCTTGAACTCGTTGTGAAATCTTCAAACACATAATAAGAATTAATCACCATCCCTTCTCTATTTTAACAGCTGCTGACTACCTCCCTGGCCCTCTGCAGCTGCGCCGCAGTCCTCTCTCCCTTTGCTGACATCATAATCCCATTACAGCTGGGAACTTGCACACATAAAATGCAGATTTAAGCTTATTTTGAAATAACTTATACTTGTTAATTGTTCCAATCTATATCACAAGCAGGAACTTGCAGCCCTCATCTGGCGGTCGGGGCCTTCGTGCCAGCAGCAGGAGGGCTTTCTCCTTCCTCGCCTGGGTTATCAATGGACCCCCATTGCACAGCCAGGCCAGGCAGCTTCCAAGCCAAGCCACAGGCACACTTGTGGACCAAACTTATCCAGAAGTGGCATCTGTCCATCTGTTCCTTGCTCATCTCTCTCCCCAGCTGGGCCCCAGTGGGTGGCAAAGCGAGTGCCTTGAAAATCAGGTGAGCTGCAAAAGGCACTGCGCAGATGCAGAGGCCACTGCCTTGAACCTGGTTGGCTCCAGCTCCCCAGAGGACCTCCCAGCACTATTTTCTTGGCTTGCAAGTCAAGTGGGAGAAATTGATTTCCTGGTTTGATGTGTGTGCGCTTTCAACGAGACACTCGCTTGACCAAGCTCACTCTGTCCTTTGTTTTGACCATCATTTTCACACAAGTTCATGCGTGACCCGAAGCTTGACACATGAATTTCCTCAACTGCAATGACGGGAACTAATAAATCCAAGGAAAAATAATTTTCATGCCGAATATGTGCGCCATGCTCGTTTTCGAGGGGGGCTCCAGCTTGTTGCTTCTCAGCGCTGTGCTATCCAGTGGGCGGGGCTCCTG
>LOEQ01002735.1:109353-119788 GCA_001685075.1 Bramus lutescens
AATAATGGGGAATTATTTTGTCTTTTTGAAAATTACTGTAACATGCGTAGAAGAACCAGGGCAAGAAGTGCCTAATCTACTGCCTTATTTACATTTCATTAGCTCATGGTTACAGTCAGGACCCTCTCCAATGATTTCCAGGAGAAACCAGACCCACTGACACCTTAAATTACAAAGAGGAGACCTGATTATATTTTGAAATGGTTCTAAGTGAATTGGTTTTTTTAGGTTAAAAGGCTCTCTTCCTCCCGTGTTTTTAATCTAATGGTTTTGGCAGCCCCATCTGCTGTTCGTTAGTGGAAGTGTCTAGTTAAGAAATCGGAAAGATCTGTGCTGGCCCCACTACCCCTGCCTGTCCACCCCCTACTCTCTGTAGCCTCGTGGGTTTTCCAGCACGGTCCTTCTTACAGAAGTGAGTTGCCACGAGATGACTAAGCCACAGGAAGGTCTGGCAAGGCTTTGGAGACAGAGGAACTCAGGAGCCTCCAGTCTGCCAAGTCAGTAGTGTCAATAATCAAAACTTGAAGGATGCCAAGGATCAGACTTTTGGTTCCTTCTTTGCTGGCTCAGCAGAATGAGCTCCTGAGCCCAGGAGAACGTCTCTGTTTGGGTTTAAGGAGAGAAAGTTGATGCTCACCCACCCTAACCAGCCACGGAAAAATAGATATTACCAGACTTTCCTGGGCAGCCCCACAAGAAGCAATCAGACCCTGAGACTGATGTTTCCACCCTTCTGTAGGGTGAAGACTCCCCAAGGGTAAGCCCCCTAAGCTCAGGTTCCCCTCTGTTGGCACCATTCATCACCACTTGCTGCTGCCATGTAGTAGTTTCCCAGAGGCATGATACAGTGCCAGGCCCAGCATGCCTCTGGTCAAAGCATATAGTGTGGCCAATTTGGCCAGCAATGGAATCAGAATCTTTCAGTCCAAAGGCCAAGTGTCACTTTCATTGGTGGTATTTGAATGAACCTGGTTTGTATGGACATTCCTCAGACAGTCTGCATCTGGCTGTTCTGTTCCCAGCCTCTCTTGTCCAGTTCTTAGGATAGAGCTGCAGTTTAACAAGTGGTGAACACTCCCTGGACATGGCAGACTCTTAGTGTTTTGTATGCTTTCTGCAGAGCTGCAATCTTGCTTCTAAAATCAATCAGTAGGGCAATTTGCAGCTCCTGAGTTGGAAACCAGTTGATACATTATAAGCATAAATATTTAGGATCCTGAAGGAAAGGGCACCCCCTCCCCACTCACAACCCAACATGAGGCTGCTGTTCTAATGCTGCCTCAGAAACACCTTAGCTCAGATCTGCCTTCCCCAAGTCCAGCGGTTAAAAGTGGGGGAATCTTGAGTTCACACTATCCATGCTTAGAGTGGGAATGTACGTTGGACACACCGAGGGCTGAAGGAATCAAGACTGAGAACACAAACTGCTGGGACCTGTCTAGACGGAAGCTCTGCATGCTAAACAAGGCTAGTAAACTTGGTCGGCGCACACGCAAGTGCACACTCAAATATGCACGTACTAACTTATTAACATACACTCAGCTAGATGAGCCTTAATTAAATCAGCTGCTGTTTTCTTGGGACTGCAGAAAAACTTTCGGGTAGTATGTTTGAAGTAGAATGGTTTATGCTTCACTCTTGTGCGGTAGATTTCCCAGCCTTCTCAGTCCTAAGTTCCTACCCCCACAGTATGTTCCTTCATTCAGTCAGTAAACAAGCGGTCCCGCGGTACCTGCACAAATGCCAGTGCATGGGTCTGCCATTAAGGGAGCCTGTTAGGGGAGGAGGCACGTCCCTATCCCATTGTCCTCTGCCTCCCTGTCTGGGACTGGGGACTCATGCGGCCCCCAGAACCAGGTCTTTGGCTTCTCGTGGTATGTGTTCTGGCTGCATCCATCTGTGTTCAATGGCTTGCCTTGAAGTCTCCATTTATGTCACTGATTTCATTTCATAGTTAACAAACTATATTCCTGAGTAGACCCACAGAAGGTAGGGGGTAGACTTCTGGTCTGTCAGTCTGGTGACTGGAGGAGCGTCAGGTGTGAAGCCAGGCAGGTTGTGAGCACTTGGGGCTTCTCTCTTGGTGATTTGGGGAATAGTACCCCACAGCCAGCTGGTGCTGTCGCTGGCAAATGGCTAACTCAAAAGTCTTCTGTGACATGTGGACTGTCCCCCCATGCCGGGACCCTTGTGACCACTATCTAGTACTAAAGTTTTCCAAAACATTTGCCTTAACATGGGAACCATCAATGCAGTTTAAGAGACACTGGTTTTCTTTGTTTAAGTGAAACTTGCTTTTTGAGACCTTCATTTAATACAGAAATTAATTATCCTGAAGACCATAACCTTAGCCACATTTTTCCAAAAAGAATGAAGCGACATTCTCCTTAACAGTGACACCTGAACTCACATCTGGAGTTGAGAATTAGAGAGAAAGGAGGAAATGCAGAAGGGGGAACATAAAGTGAGAAAGGAGAAAAGAAGGACAACTAAGCCAAGGGAAAGCACAGCGAGTAAATGAATGATTTTATATTTTATTTCTTATGTGCACAGCATTTTTCAGCCATAGTCATCGGTTCTCTACCTCGGAATGCCATGTCACCGAAAGCTATTATTAGGTCATGGAATGACTCCCATGCGAATGTTCTTCATGCTACAGCTAAGGATGTTGACACATATTTA
Organism: Bramus lutescens; assembly: GCA_001685075.1. NCBI lineage: Eukaryota > Metazoa > Chordata > Mammalia > Rodentia > Cricetidae > Bramus > Bramus lutescens. Next base: position 112,036 of record LOEQ01002735.1, read on the forward strand.
GTAATACAGGGTGGTTAGTACTCCAAATATATGTTATTAACCTTTATATATGCTGAGGACCCTTAGCTGCTGCTGGTCTGCCATGCCAGTGCAGCCTGGATGCCGAGACTGGCAGGGGGTGCTGGGATTGAGACACGGAGGCTTCTTTTCAGGTGAAAGACCAGCAACCTTTATTTTGCCCCGAGCTAAAGCCTTTTATACCTCTATTGCTCCCGTGGAAAACCACAGACCAGAAAGAACACAAACATCCTTGTCAATCACAGACCACAAGGAAGCTCCGCTGTCGGTGAGGGGGAGTGAGGGCAGCTGGGTCACAACACTGGTCCACCTGCAGCATCCTCAGGAAGGCTTCAGGGTAGTGGTGCTCTTATCCTCTGGTACTTTCTCAGTTTGTGCCAAGTACTGTCTCTTCTGAACATTTTTTAGAGAGTTCATACCCTTGGATACATTCCTGGGCCTCTCTGAACTAATTTCCTTATTTACAAATGATACTGGGTAAACACCTTCCATAAATAAAGTCTTCATGGATGCCCATTAGGCTATTTTAAAAATTGATATTTTGAGATATTCTTCACAGGTGTAATAACTGAATCTGATGGGGAGTGTAATTACAGAGACCATTTTAATAGCTGTTATTTCCCACTAATGATCTAAAAGGTTAATATTTAGTGAGATTTTATTAAAAAGCATACATAGATATATGCATTCATTTTGACATAATTCTTTTTGAAACTTGACTATAATTAAAGTGAGCACTAATTCAGTCAGTGAGCTGTCATTATAGTGTGTTTCTCCAACAAAAGTAGAATGGTATAGTAACAGAAAAAAAAATCACCTGCTATAGAGTGAGGAGAGTCTGTGTTAGTGAACACGATTCATGATGTTAAGTAGACTTAATTATCAACCATGGAGGACATCTTATAATGAACTCCAGAAACAGACCCAGAGGTGATGGCCTAGGGTCCACTCCGAGGGACTTACAAACCCAGTTAACGACATAGCTCTGGGGATAAAGGTGCTTGCCACTAAGTCCAGTAACCCGAGTGTGATCCCCAGAACCCACATGGTGGAAGGAGAGAACCAATGCCTGCAAGTTGTCTCTGACCTCTACGCACATGCGTACTTCCTATGCAAATAAATAAACAAATTAATTTAAAACGGATCACAGGCATCTACATGACAAAGACCGTTGAAGACTAGTCCACTACCCTTTCCCCTACCCCACATGTGGTTGGATATTTGGCAAACTTATGTTGTCAGTGACCTCCAGGTAGTTTGCGAAAGGGGAAAAGTGGAACAAGGTGATTCCATCTGATGTCAGAAAACCTCTATGATATCGAGTTGGATCTGAAGGGATGCTGAGGTGTTTCTCACATGGGGAAACCAAGATAACCCTTTGTTCTTTCCTTCTTCTGAGCATGTGCTCAGAACAGCCTCCCAAGATTGAGACTGACATTCCAAAGGAACCTAGAAATCTAGCACCCTACCCAGCCCCACTTCTGTGTAATGTAAAAAGGCCATACCCTGTTCTGTTCTCCTAGAGGCTTTAGTTGAGATTTTGTTCAAATGGATTTTAAGGAAAGATGAAAACGAGTTTTGTTTTTTTTTTTTTAATAAATCTCCTTTTCTTTTAACATAGCATTTCTTAACCTGTGGTTTGAGACCCCCGTGGGGGTCGAATGAACCTTTCATAGAGGTCACCTGAGATAATTGGAAAACACAGATATTTACATCATGATTCATAACAGTAGCAACATTACAGCTGTAAAGTAGCAACATGTTGGGGGCTGTGGACCCAGACCCTGAATTTCCTGTAAACAACCTGTTATGCTTGCAACTGCTCTGAGCAAAACAAACTTGTTTTTCCTGTGTTTGCAGCTACTCTGAGCATAAGACCCTCAGGAGTTCCTGATGGCAGGGGAGTGGCTTCTGGTGGGTTTGGCTGGGGGCGTGGCTATCCATATATCAGCGGCTCTGGTACACAACAAAGGGGGCATTCTTGTTTCAAGGATGACCCATGTCTCTGTGTCTTTGTGTATTTAAATCTCCAGCCCTTGCCCAGCTCACAAATGGTCTTGTAGTGCAGGCGCTGCCCTACAGGCACAGTACCGTAATACACATAGTAGTATGGATGGTACACAACAAAAGTGATTTTATGGTTGTGGTTCAGTACAACATGAGGTGCTGTTGAAGGGTCATGGCAGTAGGACAGTTGAGAACCTCTGAGTTAATCAGAAAAGGTGATACTTAAAAAGCAGAACTGCTTAAAGTACAGAGAAGACAGCTAAAAGGTCAAGTTTTTTTTTTAAATACAGTTTCTATGTTTGTTTTTTTTTAACTGCAATCTCTATTGGAAAAAGGAACAAATGCCTCTGCATGAGCAGGGCAAATAAACAAGGACAGTTTCATGAAGATTTGTCAGCAAATGCAGACAGGCCAGTCAGTCAACGAGCTGGTTCCTACAGCCACCGACAACAGCTAGGCCTTTGTACCCTTGTTGGTCTTGAGCAGATGAAGACACAGAGGAAGTGCTTTGTCTAAGTAGCGCTCCACACAGGTTTTAGCTCTGCCCAAGAACCCATGGAGCTGTTGTCTTCTTCCTCCTCAAGTAAAATAAAAAGATTTGGAGGCTCTGTTGAAATTCAGGAACGTGGGTTCCATGGCAAGGCAAACACAGGAGGATATCTCAGCTGCTGTATGATCTACAGCCCCCAGGATAGTTCCTAAGACATAGGCCATGGGATTCTTGCTTCCTACAGACTTCTAGACCGTCCTCTGAGACACGATATAGAACCTGCTCCCAGCCTGGCCTCCTTGGAAGGGAGATATTCATGACTTTCTGGGGTATCATCACAGACTGCACACAATGTCACCTTTTCCGCGTTTACCGAGTTGAAAGAGACCATCATCTGGGATTCAGCTAACCCAAGGCAGAGAGGACGTTCTGATTTGCCCTGTTGACAATCAGCATGTTGATGAGATAAGAAATCTGTTTCCTGCTTATTGTTGGTGACTTAGATGAAGGGACCCAGCATTGTCAGTGTCTTCTGGAGACTTGAACACTCAGCAGAAGATAATCCAGTGACAGCTGATTTGAGTCTCTCATTCAATGACTACTTTTCATTTGATGAGTTTATCAAAATACTTTGGGGACCATCTTAGGTCTTCTGCCAAACTGAAGTATTCAAGAATTCCCAACACCGAGCCTCTGGAGAGTCCAAGTGGTGGGAGTCCCCTCCAATGGTTCTAACCATCACATACTTCTGAGCTTACCTGTGGAAATTTCACATATTGCTTCTGTAAATATAGGCATTCTCTAAATTCTCTAAACAGGCATCAATCTATGTGTGCATGCACACACACACTTGCTCACACAAGTCATAAAACACTCTTGCCTACACAGGAACAAGTGTGTGTACATGGTATTTAGAGAGCCCATCTAACTGGATTTACTTTCTTTTTTAATATTTTTGAAGTCTGCTCTATGATCCTGTTGACCTGCCATTAGTGGAAGCTTAGCTTTCAGCAAAGGTAATTAAATTATAAAATCACTACTGCAATCATCAAACCACTCATAAAGTAAGAAATGAAAAAAAAACGAAATAAAAATCTTGCAGGCTTCTCTTGTAATATTGCTCCCTGATGTTAATTACATTTAAATGGGCGAGTACTATTTTGGTATCATTCATACGCCTCCAAAAGTACTTTCCAGTTTATCATACCTGTCAACCTCAGCGCATCACAGGCTAATACTTTATTAAGAAAAAAATCATTAGGGAGCCGCTGATCCCATTTAAGTACATTGGGCAGAATGTAAGACTAATTAAAAAGCATATTTTTACATTATTAATTTCTGAGTTTCACACTTAATGAATGTGAAATGACAGGGCTACTATTTTTACATTCCGGCACTCTGGGCTTTCCAGTCTTGGGAATTAAATTCTGGGTATTTTTGCAAAGATGTTGCTTGGGAGTATTGGGAGAATTGTTTTCAAGGAAAGCTAAGTTTTTGTAGCAGTGCCTTTTCCTTGGAAATTACACTAAAGCACATAACAGCCACTTAAAAGACTAGTTAAATAGATGTTATTTTTTCCATCATACAGCTATAAAAGTATTTTAGATGAGGTGTAAAATATGGTTTTTAAATGATATTATGATTTGCAAACACTAAAAAATAATTGCAGTGCAGTTGAGAGACAGAAAACATCTAATCTTTATTGTGTAAGACAATGTGATAAAATATTTTACAGCCAAAAGCTCATTTTACATCTGGAAAATTGTGTAAACTGATGAAGGAAAAAAAATCTCATTAAAACTAAAGGTTATTTTTTTTAATATTCTCAGAACAAAGTGACACATTACAACTGCATTTTTCTTCCTTCTCATATTTATTAAGTCAGACAAGTGCCTAATGTTTGATATAAATAAGAGCATAAAATGACAAGACGGTGTAGGCCGACAGAGATGGATTGTGTCGGGATGCAGAAGAGTCACGTTAAGAATAACCCTGGGTGTTCTGCGGGTTTGTTAGCTCTATTCAGTTGCACGGATACATTATTAAGCATTAGGTGTTAGATTACTTAAAACTTCACTCGGTGTGCACTGGCTGTCCATCCCTGCCAGTCCCCTGCACACACAAGCCTGTTTTTTATAGGGCCATGGAAGGGGGGAGGAGAGGGAGGGGGAAATCCTTTCTTTTTTTTCCATTTCTTTTTCAAATGTTCTTACAATTACCTCTCTGTATTTTTATTGTCTTTTTACCAACCACAAAACTCACACTGGAGGCGCAGCTTAACCGCTGAGGCTTTCCTCCTGTAAATATTAGGAAATTACATTTGTACAAACTGCGGGGCTTTGTAAACGGGGGCTGGAGAGCCTCCAACACAAATTAATCAGGATAAAGTTGCCCTGTGTTGAACATGACCATAGTTTATTTTCTTAAAGTATTAATTTGTCAACAGCTTTCCTGCCTCGGCGTGGCTCATTTGGCAGGCAGGGAAGGAAGACACAGATGTGGCCGGCAAGAGCTGCGTTTTTCACCTCACGGTTTTAGGAACTGATCACAGTTAATCAAAATAAAAGTGTGCTTAATTCTTCAGTATAATTGTCTGTCTAAACCCTAAATATCACATGACAAAAATTCAAATATCCACTTAGGTAGATGCCCCCCTTTCAAGGGGAAAGAAACCCTGGAATTTCATGTTGAATAATTGATGTTTCCTGCTTTTTTTTTTTTTTAAGGATTTCCAAAAGAAATGTTGTCAGATTCTGCATCTCGAATTTTCTGTTCCTTTACCCCCTGCCCCCGTGTTCAGAGTGGTGCGCACAGCCCTGTGTCTTCTGGGTCCCCACCACATTGTGGCATGTTTAATTATAACTGCAATCTTCTTAAAATATTTGCTCCTTGCTCTGCTTTCAGGATGCAGAAGTGTGTGTAATGACCTCCATTTTTCAGATTTGCCAAAACAAATTAAGGAAAATGCTTGGCTCTCCCCTTGCCAAATGTTTACTGCCTTTCCTGGAAAGCAAATCTTATTTGTAACGTATATTAAACCTGAAGTAAATAATGCATCTTGTCGGAGGCAACCACGTTTTGCAACACCCAACAGTGCCCAGTTTTGCTTTTGATAAAAACAGACCTGCAAAAGGATTTCTTCATTTGAGGAGTTCATCACTGCATGTCTAGGCTTCTCGTGAACCTGAGGTGCTTCTCTGAAAGGACCGCCAAGCACAATAAACCAAAGCACTTAACAAAAGTCTTTCTCTAAACAAAACAAAATAAAGCACAAAAAACAAAAACAAAATCCAATGCAACACCACCACCAGAAATAGCAACAAAAACCACCCCAAGCACTCTATCACCAGATCTCAAAGCTAATACAGATGAAGTCTTTAAAACCCCACTTTAATTGTTTTTTCTCACCTAGACATTATAATAATGGACTCATTTTAGGAGTCTCTCCCCGCTCCTCCCCCTACTCCAAGCACAAGGGCAGAAGCAACAGGGCTTCCCCTGGAACCAGCCTGGTAAGAGTGAGGGGCAGAGGTCTCCTTCCACCCCTTAACCCAGCCAGTGCAAATCATGTATTTTCCACACGTCACCACACCTCTTTAGAGTGCAGATCAACTTTAAGGCGGTTTAATAAGAGCCCATTCTGAGCATCCATATTAGCTGGCTTTCCCAGCCTCTCAGGCCTTTCTCGAATGTTTGCATTAACATACATCTTCAAATATTATTGACACTCACCTTGTTTGATTAGTTTGCATTTACCTTGTTCGCCGTTCTATTATTCAAGATTTCCGTTGTTGCCAAGTATTAATCAATGTATGATGCTGTGTAGTTGGGCAAGCTGCACACAGCCGAGCGCCCCTAGGGTTACCACAGCCAAGAAGGAGAAAAGTGTTTTAGACATGTACACAACATGTGGTTTACTGTTATCATTAAATGAGGTGAACTGGGACCCTATACATATGGATTCTGAATTGCATAAATTTTGATTGATATCATTTGAAGACCGAGGCTCTGAAAGGCAAGATTTTGTGAAAGACGATACACAGACCAGCTATTACCACATACATTCATACCGGCAGAAGTATCTGAAATGAACAAGGCAGCTGGCTTTTAAATAGCTAAAACATAACATCAGTACTTATTTTGAATAATGAAACAAGAGGTAAAACATGTTGACCCCCGACTGACGGGAATACGGCCCGAGAGTGGGACTGACCCCTGGGGACAGGCTCTACTATCCAGTAGCAACCAAGCTTTGCTTTCTCCCTCTCTTGCTCCCTTACCCTTTCCTCCTCCCCCTCTTTGCTTTTTCTCAAAAATAAAAGAAAAAAAGTAAATATTTTTTTTGAGCACTAAGCCACTATGGATAAGCAGCCAGAGAAAGAATTTTTGAAAATTCAGGAAACACTTGAGAGGTAAAGCCAACATCCTGAGAAAGAAGACAGGCCAGCTTTTGACACCAGGTCGGACCTGAGAGAGGCCTAAAACCTCCAGCCAGGAAGTGCATGTCCGGGGTCAGGGCCCCTGAGACAGTAGAGCTCACCAGTTTCCACGCACCACCGAAACCAACAGGCCTCGTCATGGGAAATTGGTTGAAAATGTGCTGACCCACATAAAACTTTTATTAGAATCCGACGGCAGGGCAGGAGGAGGAACTTTCAGGGACTCACAGACTGGGAGGGTTGGGGAGCAAGTGAGCAGCCAGGTCCAGGGCCCCCTCTTGGTGGCCCTGTTGTCCCTTTGGGACTGGGTGCACCTGGGGCCTAAGAGCTAGCTGCTCAGCACTCCTGGAGGCTGCAAGCCACAGTCCCCACCGCCCTCATACAGGGCCGCTATGCCAGGATTGGGGTGCTAAGTCCTAAACCCCAACACCACCAGGCCTGAGGGCAGGAGTGCAAACCCCGATTCCTGCTGAGTTCCTGGGCAGGCAGACTTTCTGAAAGGAAAAAGGGCCATAAATCAGGAAATTAAAAAATAAAGTTTCTGCACATTTTCAAAACCCACGTTGCGTTCTCTGAGGTCCTTTTCATTTTAACCAAATCAGGGGGAACTTGTCCTCACAGCGGCGAGGCAGATGGAACGATAAATCACAGACGCCGTTGACTGCCGGCAGTGTACTCTCCGCAGCTGTCACTTTTTGTCTCTCTGGTTTTAGGTGACACGGTTTGAGGTCCACTGTGAACTAATCTGTACTTTTTAATTTTTTTTTTTTACAATCATATCCATCAAAATGACCAGTGG
>LOEQ01002735.1:120119-142909 GCA_001685075.1 Bramus lutescens
TTTTAAGTGCGGGGAGGCACTGGCAGAAGCTCGGAGTTTCCAACTCGTTGCTTATTTTGCAGAGTAAACAAGCAAATGTTATGTGCATAACCTTAGCTGTCTCGCTAAAGGTCAGAGCGCCCCTGCTCATTTCCCAGGCTGCCTTTTGGGGGCACTCTGATGCCAGGGATTTCCTTGGGTGTTGGGGAAACAACAGGAGCTCGGCTAACAAAGACTCATTTTACAAAGCTGCAAAACAAAAACATTGATTACATTTGAACCCGAGTGAGCAAGTTTGCTTCCGTGTACGAAACACACACCCACGCAGAAGCGCAAAACACAGCCGGTGGCTGGAGCCAAAGGGCCAAGGGGCATCTGGAAGACCCCTTAGAGAATATTCCCTAGGGCCAGCCTCTAAGACTGCCTTCTGGACAGATCCCCATACCCTGGCTGTGCAAGCTGCCTTTCAGAAGCCGGTTTCAAGTTTCCCTTAGCGTTGCATTTTCTTCCACTGTCCCGCTTCACTTCAAAGTCTGTGAGAGTGCTCCCATTGAAGCCTTGGCAATTTCACAATTGTACACTGGTAATACCAAATAAAACAAACAAACAAAAAACAATCAGTATGTGGGCACACTGAGCTCAGCCCGTAGATACACAATTAACAGCAACATCAAAAAGACTGCTTTTCAAAAAAAAAAATCCCCAGTTAGGTCAGATTAAATTTATTATATTCTTTTATAGCTGAACTCTATGGTTTTGACATGAGGTGACGGCTGATATGTACCAGAGACCTTTGGAATTTCAATACTATATATTACCAAGAGGAAGGAACTACGGTTCTGCCATCAGAAGCTAGGTGCTTGCCTTAATATGTTCAAGGAAAAATAATGTTAATTTTTGTGGAATTATTATTATACCTTTTTTTTAAAAAAAAGCATGAAGTGAATTACTGGACTGGAAGGGCAGGGCCTGCAACATAGCTGTCAGACATGGACACTGGCTCTGTCAGAAAATTTCAGACGTCTTCAGTGAGACAGGAGGATGGGGCTCCTGTGCGTGAGGGGAACCATTGAGGTGGGCTAATGCGCTGCTCGGGATGGAAGGCTAAAGACTGTTTGTTTTGTGCGCCTTTTCAGCTGGCTGTGTTTGGACTCAGAGTTTCCATGCCCACCAGGAGTGAACCTCAAATTTATGCAGTGGTGTCAAGGGCCACCTGTCTGCTCAAAATTCACTTCCAAATTGGGAGAATATTTTTTTTTCCAGTAAAATCCTTTCACGTTGAGGGAGGAATGAGTTTGTCTCTTCGGTTCTCCTAGTCAGCCTGGACACTGAAAAGAGAATAGATTGAATATAGAATCTGGGAAACTGTCCAGCTGCAAGGGTGTGCTATGTCAGGTGGCTGCAGAGAGTTTTGTAAGTCTTTACCTTCCGAACCGTCAGAATAAAGAGTGTCCCTAAAGTCCAGCTCAGGCCCTCTGCAGATGCCTGTGCTGCCCAGGATCTGGCCTCGAGCTCAGGATGCTTCCTGCAGCCTTGTCACCATTGTACTGACACAGAAGCACACCATCAAGCTGCTGCTGCCACTCAGCAGGGCATGCGTACCGCCCTCGGGAACATTGCGGGCGTACTGCCTTCCAGAGATTCAGCTAGCTTCTGGCTAAACAAGCTGGTATGATTTCAGAAGACAGCAGTTGTATTTGGATGACAGTGGTGAAAAGGCAGCAACAGAATCTGGAAAAAACAAAAACAAAAACACACACAGCACAAAAAAAGTCAAACCAAAAAAAGGGGGGGTACGAACCTTTCTTAGTGAAGACTGCATTTCTCTGTGCTTGCTAGTTTGCAATGAATAGAAATCTGGCAGAAGTGACTAGTGACCAAAATACATAGGCAAACTCTTGAAGGGCAGGTGTTTGGAGCCCTAGAATGTGTGGATATGACTACAAGAAATTAATCTGTTATTCCTGGGGAAAGGCAAAACATCCTCCTCCCCTCACGCTCTCTCTCTCTCTCTCTCTCTCTCTCTCTGTGTGTTTCTTTTTTTCTCTCCAGGTAGAATGTTGTTTGGCACACAGAGTTGGTGAAAGGGGAGCAGGTCTCAAATTCTGCCCTCGCCATGGAACCACAAAACCTTCCAGCTGCGTCCCCAGCAGACCCAGCGTACTTGGTGGCAATTAAAGAGTCTATTCCTTGGTTTGCATGGCATATTTTTCAAATCATGCAAACTGCTAAGAGAGAAACCAAATGTGTTTGTAAGCCAGTGTCCCTTGTGCTGGTCTCTCCACTACCCCTACATCGGCGTCCTTAGAGGGAAGTGGCTGGTGTCGGGCAGGGATGCCCTGAGCAGAGTCCCAGATGACATTATTGAAAAATCAATCTATTGTGCCAGTTGATGTACTCCTGTTTTGTGGTTGACTCTATCTCCTCCTGTAATAGTCCTTGTGAAGCCTAAATGTCCCTAGCCTTGACTTGTGTTGCACTTGTCACCTTGCTGATGGGACTCTTACTTGATCTTCTTGCCAGCAGGTTGAGGGCTATAGCAGGCTGGTCTGGGATGGGCATCATACTCAGATCTTCAGATGGACTTACAAAAATGCCTTGATGTTGTTGATAACTTGTTTTTTTATTTTAAGTGCTAATTTAACAAGAGGAAAAAAGAAACATTATTTAAATGTCACACTTATGTTAACCAAAGCATAAGACTTCTAAAAGGGACACATTTTTCCTATTTTGGATCTTTGAAGGAACAAAAGGGGGGAAAATCCTGGTATTGGTGTTTTGTTGGGTTTCTCATGTCACCTAAATCACTCAGCATTTATTAAGTATAACCCCTGAGACATGCTCCCAGAAGTAGTTCCCAGAAATGGAGAGGGGCTTCATAAATAGGCCAGGATGAAAAACTAAGATACACAGAATCGGCCCGACGTGTTTCAGGGGACGGGCATGAGTAAGAGAGCTCTCTGTCCCCATGTTAATGTCTGGAGTCACAGCCCAGCTGTACAGATGCATTGGCTGTCTTCTGGTGGCCATCTAAGAGTCCTGCACTGTGGGTCCTCTATTTCTGCTGTCTGCAGTCAATGGGATTTTCTGAAGAGAGAACCTTCAGAAGAAAGGTGGCCTGCACAGTAGCTTGTCTCAAGACCAAGCAAGGGAGTCCATGGTCAGACCTCCCTCTTGCCTGAACACTCTTCTGCTCATGAAGTTCAAAATCTGTCATTAAGAAGAGAGATGACTGGGACATAGAGGCAGCTGGACTTGCTCTCAGCAACATCCGACTATCTTAAAGTAGTGTGTGTGTGTAGCTGTGAGCGAAATAAAAACAGGTCATGTGCCCAGGTGACATTCTGTAGCAAGCAGGCAAGTCACAATCCAGGAAGGGTTGCATTTTATGCCCACAACAACCTGACAGTTTTCTCTGTAAAGAAAACATGACACTTTTCTAAATACCAGAAGATGCGACCACTGTTCTTGGGATTCCCGCCCTGTCATTGAAATGGAAGGTCGCAGTCTGGCTTCATGCTTTCCATGACTTCGGGATATGGTGGCAGAGAGTTTGCACACAATGCTATAGGTTAAGGAAAATCTTTCCCTTCATCTCTGAAGAGAGTGACAGGAGGAAAAAGGTCCTGTGCTGACAGCAATAACCTCTAGGTTTAAAGACTTGACCCCAAGCAATGACAAGGAAAACTCTCTATGTTAATGTATGGTTGGGACCGTCCTTAATGTACACGGGAAATCCCACTCACTCAGGCTCTGCGGTAGCAGGAGGAGTTCTTACTGTGTTTAAAAACAAATCATACTCATGGCTGGGCAACCAGTGGCCCCTATGTATATCTGTTTCTGCTCCATGCTAGGGTGTCAAATGCTGTTTCTTGACTGCATCCTTCAGATAGGAATTGAGTCCCAGTGTTCTACATAGTATTGTGCAAAAGACCTTGCTGGTTTAAAAACAAACAACAACAACAAACAAAGTTAAACTCTGTAGAAATGCTTTGAGCAATCTTAAGGTGTTTGTGGCCATACTGTCATTTGAGAAATGTGCATGTCAGGAGGGGACCACCGCAGTTATGTTGAGTGGTGGATGTTGTTGGACCAGGCAGGTATGGCCAGTGTAGCTGGCCCAGTCTACATCCTAGGAGAGGGAGGAGCAGGGCAGGGGCGGGAGGGGGAGGAAAGGAGGCAGAGTTAGTAAGGATGCAAGCCTGACAGTGAAGACACTGTTTGCTTCCCTTTCACAGTGAGGAGACTCGGCTTTGAACCCTGATAAATGTGGATGCCCTGTTTTTATCTGGCCTCAGCTGTGTTGCTGAAACTAAAAAAAAAAAAATTCTTTCAACCAGTGTCTTTTAAGAGTGGGGTTCCGTTTTAATTAGGAGAAAGGCAAAAGGTCACTTGCCATGCTAGTACGTAATTCTTTGAACTAAAGTAAAACAACCTACTGCCTACAACTAGGAGCAAAATAAAATATAATAATAAAAAAATCCAGGCTTGAAAGAGGAGAACGAGTTGAAACTGACTTGCTTTCTGCACCCCCCTGTTACACCCCTGCCTGGGCTCCTGTGTCCTCCCTAGCCCTCCCCGCACCCCGGACTGTAGGTTAGACACTTCCTGTTGCCCCTTTTATAAGCAATAAGAATTTAATAACTGAAGGCAACTCCATAGCAATATTTATATGGGTCAAGTGGCTTAAAAGTATGCAATAAATGTAAAGTTACGAACCACATTGCCCCTTTTTAAATAATGCAGCGAGCGTGGAGATATTGTGTTTCATATTCTGGAAAAAAGGTGTTTCGGACTAGGCTCTTGGCGTACAGCAGGCATGAAAAGTTATACTGAGCCCATAACAAAGTCACTGCCTGCTTAATACAGTGTGTTATGTCGAACTCCTCATCCTAATCTCAGCCCACAGCAAGACAGTCCCAGATGGCACCAACAAAACCTTAGCTTTCTCATTAGCAATCAGCAAATTCTCCTGGTGTCTGCGAGTTTCAAATCAAGGCAAGTGCCTCGACTCCTCGAGTGAAGCCCAGTAGGATAATAGAAATAATGTTGTCTAATCAGTGGCGAACACTTGAGAGCCCCCATTCATAATGGGCTGGAGGGAACTTGGTGAGTTTGCAGCTTTCACAAGTACCAGGAGCCCTGGGAATCCCAGGGGTACAACAGTGGTACGAGGAGGAAGCTGAGGCCACACAGCCCCCAACACAGGAGGTCCCCAGTCCCCCTGATGCCCTCCAGGGAACTCATGGAGGCTGGCTTCTTGGTTGGAAATTAGGAAGTTAGATTGCCGGAGATTTTCTTGGCAAGTCTGAGCAAGGCAAGGAGCCTTGGGCAGTGCTCCACTGTTGGCTTGCAGAGCTGGTTGTAGGGATGACTTTGTCGATATGGTTGGTGGATCTTTGTGGAGGATACCACCATACAAGTTCTGTGAGGAAACGGATGAATTCAAAGAAGTCCTGTAGGACAGCTGTGGATTTTTCTTGCGCCCTGTTTGCGTTCCAGGGTTCTAGCTCAGTCACAGAATGCCTCAGTCCTCTTTTGCTACGCCTGTTGTTGGGGTCAACAAGAAGCCTGGCGTTAAAATCCTCGCTGATAGACAGGGGCCACCCTGTTAAATTCAAGGCCCTTCCAGATGCATGCCTGAGAGTCCCTGTCTCTGAGACGTGAATACTCATCCTTTCCCAACATGGGCTGTTGCTCCTCACCTGGCCCACACCTGTGCTGTGCCTGAGGCTAATCATGCAGACATCTATAGGATATGCATCTCTATCCTCAGTTCTCTGTGCCACACGCCTAATCTCAACGGTCTCCCATCTCAGCCAGAGAAGATGAAGCCCAGCCTGGAAGACATTTCCTTTCACTGAAACAATGAAAACACGTTTTGCTGGAACAAGCAGCGTCCATAAGAACACACTTTTCTAGAACTGGATGGCAAGATTCTACCCGGCAATCCCTATGCAGAGGCAGCCTCAATCAGAACCTAACCATAGAGGGCAGCTTGGGAAACAGAGCAGAGTAGCCCAGAGGTGAGTGAGGAAGTTCTCTGAAGAAAGCCCCCTCGACCTATCCCTCTAAAGGCCCAGAAGGTGATTAACTATACACATACATTTACCTGGTGCGACCTGGGTGCCCTTGCTGCACTTGCCACAAGGGGACAGCCGGAAGTCTCTGGCTTAGGTTCTGAAACAGGATATCATTCCCAGGACCCTGTGTCCATGCTTTGGGTCTTATTCTCCAAGGCAGCATAAGGGTTATCTCCGCACAGACTAGACACTTGCTAGGTTACACTGTCAATTCTCTCGGTGACTTGTTTCTAGTGTTTGTTTGGAGAATGTTAGTTGGAGAAGCACCATGAGCCTGTTATAATTAAGAAGGTGCCAGGGTTGATAAAAGTGTCAGTTGCTCAGTGCCCATGTCCTCCTGACACATGCCATTATTCTGTGTCTGTGGACCACTTGGGGCCGGTCTCAGAGAGTTGGTTGTCTCCACCTGTGACCAGTATATGTACATATTGTCAACTTCTTCATGGTGGCAAGGAGGAAGGAAGGAGAGATCAAAATGAGGGAGAGAGGGAAGAAGGGAGAAGAGAGAGGAAGGAAGTTCTTCATCAAGGTCTTAATTTTAAGCTAGACCTTATGGTTCAGGTTTGTAACCCTAGTTACTGGGGAAGCAGGAAGATGGCAAGTTCAAGGTCTTCCTGGCTACAGAGTGAGCCCAACAACGTCCTAGACAGTTTATTGAGACCCTGTCTTAAGAGTGAAAGATAAAACGAGTGCTTTGGGTGCCGCTCAGTTGTGGAACATTTGCCTAACTAACACGTTTGAGGCATAGGTTCAACTCCCATTCCCAGCAAAACACACACACACACACACACACACACACACACACACACTATATGTAATCCTTTTTTCTAACTACTTTAATAATGGAAATTATTTCCATTCCTTCTTAAACAGCAGCTTTTTGTTTGACCATTATTTTAAATAAGTATGTGAAACAATACAATCCTGCATTTAGTTTTAAACTGCCATCCCTTCCTTAATGTGTGTGCATATGGGGAATGGGTACTTGAACTTGACATGTTTCTCTAGGCTGAAATGTTCTGTTAGATGCAAAAAAATGCTTTCTCATTCCCCCTGCCCTGTTCTAGGCAGGACAAGGTACTTATCCAAGGACATGAAGTGAATGATGCAGACATCATTGGAAGCTGATCGTATGATTATGATACTACAGGCATAGATTTTTTTCTGGGTTTTGAGAGTGATACTCTCAGCCTGGCCTTTGTCTCGTGCAAACCTTAGCACATTTCTCTTGTTTGTATTTGGATGAAATACCTAAGAATCACGTGTGATCAGGAAGGCAGCTTGGTGGATGACAGCTGGGAGTCTCACAGAGTTGCCTGTCTGCAGATGTCGCAGAGATGGTAGGGTCTACAGAGGGAGGACATCTGTTTTCAGTGCTCACAGTCCACCTGGAACAAGAGCTTAAATAGGGCACAGTGCCCTTGCCTGGGGTCCCGCTCCAGTTCTTCTGCCTTCTCTTCATCAGATCCTGAGCAGGGCACATCTTTTCTTCTGAGAACCAGTGTCCTCCTGAGGCAAAATGTAGACAGTAATGATTCTCATCTGGCAGATTAGTAGAAAGATGAATTGGGCTAAGGCATACAGAGGACTCGGACAGGCCCTGTGCATTTGTAGCCTCTTACAAGTGCTTGTTCTTAGGCCATGGTTGGCAGAATTTTCTGTGGAGGGCTAAGTGGCATTTTCAGCTTTGTGGGCACTTGATCTTTGCTGTGACTACTCAGTGCTGCCACTTTCATGAGATGATACTGAGTGAGGGTGGTGTATTTCAATAAAACTTTATTTACACAAGCAAGAAGGGAGCCAGAGCTCCTGAAGACTTACCTGCTGACTCCCGATTGAGTAACTTATTCCTGTTGTGCACTTTAACCACCTTAACACAGACCTTTGAGCTGCTTTGTCCATGGACCCCCACCCACTTCACATAAATCCTGCTGCCAAAGAGATTTTAATGACCCCTCAGAGAGCAGCATTCCATTGATATTAAAGCAGGTTCATTTCATATCTACCTGGATTTAGTATTTTTGTTTGTTTTTGTCTTGAGACGAGGGCTTGCCATATGTAACCCTGACTGGCCTCGAACTCACTATGTAGACTAAGGTGGCTTTGAACTCGCTGAGCTCCAGCTGCCTTTGCCTCCCAAGTGCTGGGACTGGTTCCACCATGCTCCCTATCCTTTCTGCACTGCAGGCACTGCTGTGAGCATGGAGTCCTGTTACTGCAGATAATACAAGTTTTCATGAGGGCGGCTATCATATACATATTTCTGTCCAGTGAATACAGGTTGTACTGGCTCTGCGTTTATTTGTGCATTCCTGTATACACTCACTCACTCACTCATTCCTTTATTCATTCATTTTTTTTCAACAATTGTTTATGAATTAGGCAGTAAGGACACAGAGCTAGTTTCTGGCCCTGGCCAGTGGGACTCAACCTGGTAAGGAAGAAAATGCAGCTCCTTGCTCAGTTAACAAAGGTTTTTCACTGAGGACCCACTGTGCACCAGGCATTTCAGGCATCAGAACCAATTATGAAAAACACAAGCTCCATATCTGCCGTCGACACTTGCTATTGTTTAATGAGAAATGGCTCCCCTCCTCACAGGCTGATGTGTTGGAGTCCTTAGTCGGGTGCTGCTTTGAAAGATTGTAGACCATTTAGAGAGTCTAGTAGCTTCCAGGGAGGAAGTGAATCACTGGGCATGGGATGTGAGGTTTTATAACACAGAGAGCCCTGTTTCCTGGCTACCCTCTATTTCTTGTCTGGGAACACATCAGATGCCTCAAGTTCTTGCCACCCTGATTTCAAGCCATAATGAACTGTATCATCTAGAACTCTGAGCCAAAGGAGACTTCCCCTCCTCAAGTTGCTTCTTGCCCTGTGTTTGGTTACAGCAGCAAGAGGAGTAACTAATCCATTAGGCCTTTCCCATGGACCAGCAGTGCTATGTTGAACAGTTCTCTCTGACTCCTGTATCTGTCTGTCCCCATGAGGCTTGGAGCCCCCTTTCCCTTCCCATAAGGACACTGTGTGGTCTTGCTCCTATGGTTCATGTAGACTGTGCTGTCTTGGTTCTCACTGTCATACTTGCTTCCGGGAGCTCTCATGGATGCCGACCTCCACTGCTCTACTGCTTCTTAGGGTTCTGGGACCCTGGGTGTGGAGCATCGTCCACTTTCCCCAGAGGTCCTCACAGAAAGCTGTTGTATGCAGAAGCCCACTGCTGAAGATGTTTAGAGCAGGAAGGTGTGCAGCTTGTTCTGCTGACACACATCTCCTTGCCGCCTCTCCCTGAGGCCACGGTAGAACTCTTCGGGAATTAGCTTGGTTTTTCCCAGTCCCTCTCATAGATGGATCACAATCAGAGGGATGGAAGCATAAGTCTTTCATCTGTGGTAGTGGAGGAGCAGGGCATCAGCCTGCTGTCACACCTGGCTTCACTCATGCTCTGCAATCATAGCTATCAAACTGGGGCCTGGCATGTCACTCAGGATGACTGAATGCAACGACCGTGTTTCATCTTCCTGGGCCTTGGCCCTGTCTCCTGCAACATAGAAAGCTCTACCTGTCTGAGGGCAGGGAAATGGAGCAATGTAGCCCTGTGCACTTTTCTAGCCAGTGAGTCTAGAAAAAGACACATGCATAGTATCTCCGCAGACATTCCCTTAATCAAATCTGCAGAACGCTTTCAACTTTCTCCTTTCAACATTACTATTATCGTTCTGACACAAAACAGGCGTGGAAGGAAAGTGCTGTATACTGCCCCCAGTACAGGGCTCCACTGATACAAGGGCTGGGGGAGGTTGATGGTCATGGGAATGAATCTTAGGAAGAAAATTTGGTCTGTTGAAGATCCGCGCCTGGACAAGATGGGGAACATTAAGGATCAAGAGCAAAGTTGCTGGTTGTGGCACAAGAGGGAAGCTGCTGTGTGTTGCAGGTGGCGCCTTGGGCTGGTATTCTGGCCTCATGGCTGCTGGAGCCAGGCCTGAACTGCCTGGCCAGGAGGCCTGTTCAGCTTCTGTGTGCCAGCTGAAAGAGGAGCTCCTTAGCAGAGAGGGCCTGATGCCGAGGAGAGCTGAGATCCTCTTTTTTGAAGGGAGATGCACACACAGGGACTAGGAAAGGAAAGCACTGGGAGTGGGGAGGGGACCTTTGCTGTTCAGGTGCCTAGAGAAGTTTAAAGAATGAAAACAGCCTCAGGTTCAAAGCCTATGAATGACTCCCATTTGCCAACTTCTCAATTCAAGTGTTTAACGACAGTTTGCTGGAACCCCGTGCAATGAGGGCTTTCAGAGTATTGAAGTCAGAACTGCAGGCAGAGCTCACTTGCTAATGTGCAAACCTGAGTCCCTGAGTTCCATTCCCGGAACCCACATGAGAAACACAGGTGTGGTGGCCTGTGCTTGTGATCCCTGTGCTGGGGAGGGAGCGATAGTCAGGTCTCTGGGGCTCCATGGCCTCTCAGCTTTGGTTACTTGGCAAATTCCAGGTCAGTAAGAGATCCTATCTGATGAAATAAAGTGAATGGTGCCTAACCTTCACACACAGGCATGGGCACAAGACACGTATTCATGAACATCCCCCTATGCACACCCAGGCACCTCCATGCCTCCAGACTCACATCTTTGAGATTGCAACCTTTTGAGTTGTGCCTTTATATTTTAAGTATTTTTGTTTGTTTGTTTGCTTTTTAACTTCACTAAGACCAAAATAAGATCTCTAGCAGCACACTGGAATGTGGGGACACTTGTTCCTGACTTCATAAATTGTCACTTTGGGGGCTAAAGAAGCCTTCAAAACCTTGACCCGAAAGACCTTGCCTGTTGACCTTGGCTTTTACTGAGTGGATGGTGGAATGAGGACAGAAGCAGCCAAGGAAGCCCTGGGAATGTGACTGCCTAAACCTGGAGGAGTTTGTTTTTGCAACCAGCAAGGTCACAAAGGTGCTCTTAGCTTCTCTTCCTCCTCTTCCTTTACTGCTTCCTCCTCCTCCTCCTCATCTTCCTCTTCTCACCTATGAGTCAGAACCTCAGCTAGGGTGGACAATGGTAGTCCGGGGACACCAAGAAATGTCACTGTAGCAAAAGGTCCCACCACAGGGACTCAGACTAGGGGGCTCTGTTGCCTCTGACTTCAGAACAACTGCAGCAGAGACTGGAAATGTTTCTGAGAAAACTTTTGAGCTGGTCTGGGATGGTTGTAGTTGTTTAAGGTAGGAGGGATAGCCCAATGGATGCTTTGCATGTCCTGCTAATTTAGGGCTGCAATATGGCAGGCCAGGTCTGTAACACCTAAGAAACTAATGTTTTGATCCTTCTAACCCCATAGAAACTGGCGTCAGAGAGCGCTCTCTATCAGGAGTTGGAGAAGCAACCATGGCATAGGATGTGCCTGTCTTGTGTCTTGTGAAACGGCCTGATCAGAGCTCCAAACTCTGGTTATGTCCCTCTGTGCGGAAGAAGCCTCACTGGACCCTCCCAGTTACAGAAAGTCCTGGGAGGAGGAAACCTGTCCATACTGGAGAAGTGGAGGCTTCAACAGGGGACACATCTCCCTCAGCCCAGCTTTCTCTTGCTTGGGGCCCTTCTTCAGATTTGGGCAAAGAGTTTAGTAAAGCAAACAGAACAGGGTTGGGCACACGAACCTGCTTATGGAAGTCCCCACGTAAAAACACACAGGCCCCTCATTACCTGGGTGGGTAAGTGCCAGCTGTCATTCTCTACCTGGCCTGCAGTCTTAAAACTAACCTTCCTGTCACCTCTGCTTGCCTCCCTCACTTGTCCTATTATGCAGAACCAAGCTGAGTCATTGTTTCAAGCAGGGGTGACATGTTAATGACTTAATAATAGTATAATCTCAAATAATAATATGCTGTCACCCTGTGTGAAGCGCAATGTTTACAGGAGACGTGGTAATGGATGATGACAGTAATTTGAATAAAAATGAATTTACTGCTCTTGTCTCATTTGCAGTAAATTTTCACATCTCTCATGCACAACTGGTGCTCTCTGACCTCTCTCTTCAGTGCTTGGAGGAGGGGAGGCAGGCGACTGGCGGCGGCTTTAAAGGGAAAGGCAGGCGAAGAAATCAGAGGCATGCAGCTAACAACCTGTCTCCGGAAAGGAGCTTCTGGAGGCTTCTAGAAGGCTCTCTCTTTGCTTGCTGGAGGTGCCAAGTGGGGAGCAGAGGGCTGGCAGAACTGCAGATTGGCAGTTACAGAACGGGGCTGTCAGTAGTAGACCTGGCTGGTTTCTTGGGAAGGTTCCTCTCAATAGGATTGTCCCATGAACTTTGGATCTTGTGGCTTCTAAGGGAACCCTTCACCGAAACTACAACTCCCTAAATGCCCCACCCCTCAGGAGGCTCCTTTCACCTCCACCCCAGGCAGAGCCAAATTCTAGAGGGGTCTGAAGATCTTGGGAGCAGTCTGTGAGTACCTGGGGTTTGAGCCCCTGGACGTGTGTAAAGGCTTACCATGGGTCCCCCGGGCTGTTGGGGATTGCTTCATTCTTCGTGGTGAAGAATTAATAGGTGAATAATTGGTCTCCAACGAAGCTGGGAGTGAATTATGTTGAGTGTAGAGAGGAGAAAGTTATGACATCCAGCTGACATGCTGGAACTGGATGTAATTTGATGGAATGAGGACAGCAAATTGGAATTTGCTGGGCCTTTCACGGTGACAAGGATAATGTTCCAAGCTTTAGACATGCACAGGGGACAGGCTGAGAAGCATGAGTCACCGCTGAGCCTTGTGGTTCTGGCAGTGGAAGCTGGGCCTGGCTTGAGTGCACAAGGGATTCTCATCCCCCTGCTTCTCCAGCATGAGGTGCACAGAGGAACCCTACACAAGGCCTTCCCCGAGCGGAATAAAAGGCAGGAAGGATTCAGCTACACACTCAAAAGGGACATCAAAGGTTGGTGCTCTGTAGGGGAGCTGAGTTAATTTGTTAGCTCTGAGATCACATGAGGACATTAACGTGTCACTTAAGATCCTAACAGTGAGCTAGCGGCAAGTACTAACAGCCATTCTGTGAGTGGAAGAAAAGACGATTCTTGAACTCTAAGATGGACGAGTGGAGAGACAACTTAGTGATCTTAAAAGAGCCAGGAAGCCTCTGCAAAGCTGCCCAGACCAAGCAGCACAGGCATATCTTGTCCCCAGATTCCTGCAAGATGAACCCATCCAGCATAAACCGTTCTGCCAATGCGCCTTCAAAGAAGTCCATTGCCACCTCCCTGTGCCACTCCCTGCATTCTGCTGTTCTTTTACAGACAGACAAAGCTGTGGACCAGCAAACATGCAGAAACACAACTTTGAACCTCAATGGTACCCTTTGCCCTGGCCCAGTTGCCAAAGAAGGATAACTTCTGTATTTACATGGACAGGAAACACCTGTGAGTAGCCTCACATGAGGGTTAAAGTCACCGTTGGTCCTGACAGTCACCACTTGAGGATCAGAAATAGTTCAAGTCTTCATTTTCTGGTACCTTTTTTCTGGAAACTCTCCCTATAATATAATATAATATAATATAATATAATATAATATCACTAGAGCATAAGTAACAATTTTTATTTTTAATAATAGTGTTTATTCATTCCTTGAGAATTTTATACAGTGTAATTTGATCATATTCACCTGCTCATATCGCTCCTCCCAGATCCATCCTCACTTCCCTGACCACAAAATTTCATGTTCCCTTGAAAGAAACGTAGAAGTCATCAAGTCCAGTTTGTACTGCCAAAATACTTTAGTTGTGGGGCTTGCACTAGGAAGCGGTTGACTCACTAAGGGTCAGCCTTAAAGAAAACCTACTCTCCCTCTCCAAAATGAATGAAACTAAATTTATACCCTGGCAATGCTGGGCAGCCCGTATATGGCAGTTATGTTGAACTTGTCCATATTGGGTTTCAAGGTCCAAGCTGATGAGGATTACTGATCAGGTCTCTTCCTCAAGAGGACATCAGATCTCATGACAGATGGTTGTGAGCCACCATGGAGCTATTGGAGATGGAACTCAGGACCTTTGGAAGAGCAGGCAGTGCTCTTAACCACTGAGCCATCTCCCTCTCCAAGTAACCATCAAATCCTAGAATGTCTCACCGAGGGGTGGAATTTCATGCACACTGCCATGGGAAGGGGGTGATACAGGTGTCCTAGTTAGGGCTGATCATCCCACAGTCTCTTGCTCTCTTCAGATTGACCAGCGTTGGTCACCGCATTGGATGACACAGCATTGAAACTACTCCTGATGAGTTCTTGTTATACCTATTGTTGATGCATAGCTCAGCCCTCATCAGAAAAGCTGCTTCTTGACATAACCATTTATTTTTTAAAATAAAAGGTGAAAATAAAGTTAACCAAGAGCATGTCTGTCCCATAATGGCAGCAGGCAAGGTTTAATTATTTTTTATACATCAGTAATCATCATCGCTGTTACAACATACTTGAAGCCACCAACTTAAATGGGGGGAAGTTGGCTTTGACTCATGGTCTCAGAGGGTTCAGGCCATGCTCAGCTGGCTCCATTGCTTTGGGAAGAATATTGTGATGACAGAACTGTAGGGCATAGAGAAGTGACTCACCCATGGTAGCTAGGAGGCAGAGAGAACAGGAGTCAAGAGGCAGAGAACAAGATCTACCACAACCGCTTTCTTCCTCCAACCAGGCCCCACCTCTTTGTAGCCTATTGAACTATGAGCTCATCAGTGTACTGATCTATTCACAGGGTTTTCCCACTGTTGATCCAATCACATCTCTGGATATTTCTAATAGCAGGGGCTCAAGCCTTGAACACATGAGCCTGGTACGGGGGGAAGCTCATATTCAAACCTTAGTAGGTGCCTTTCAGATGACTTTTGAGCCCGGTGCTACAGCCAACATTGTATGTCAAAGCATGTCTAAAGTGGTTCCTTCCAACTCTCCAAGCCCTCCTCCTCAGCCAGATTCCTAATGGTGAATTCCTCCTCAATTCTGGAGTGCTGGCTTCTATGGATCGTTTGTTTCTCTTTCTTGTCTGATCCATCTCGTCTCTGTGGGCACCTATTCCCCAGGTTCTCTCCCTGCTCTCAGTGTCCATCTGGTCCTGTTACCTGAGTGATTTGAATGTGGTGGCATTGGCTGTGTCTCTCTGTAAAGTGACTCTCCTCTCATGGATAAGCACTCTAAGAGGAAAGAGTATATGACAATGGAAGGTCACATTCTTTTCTCTTCACGTTCCAGGTGACATCGCTGGCTTACCAGCATTCATCTTGCTGCATCTCAATTCTTGAGGTGGCCGTAGGATGAACCCTACTTAAGGGATTGCTGTAGGATGGACCCCACTTAAGGGATTGCTTCTCTTTTATTTTACTTGAATGGAATGAGGTGGGTGAGGACCTTATTGGGTCCTGAAGAGATATTTAAGATTAGCTGACCCTGGGGACCCGAAAGACTTCCCATCTTCAGCTCTTCACCCAGAATCCCCCACTGCCTCTTGAAAAGCACTGCCCTTCCTTTCTGCCTCCTACAGTCTCCTCAATTTGACTCACAATGTCAACACTCCCATCTTAGAACACAGAAGATGGAACCATTTCCAGGGTAAGCTCTCTGCTCCGTGCAGGATTACGAAAAGGGAGAGCTGGTGGGGGCACAGACAGCTCAATCCTATGCTCCTGTATCTGGGAGCCTAGCCAACAGTGGGACCTTCCTGAGTGGAAAGGCCTGGGCACGTCTACAGTGCAGGATCAGGGAACTCATCTGAGTGCTTCTTCAATCTAACTACAATTAGGCCTTATGCTCTCTGTGCTTCCTGACATTTAGGAAAAGCTAATGGCTCGATTCCTTTAAAAAATGGAATTTGCCTTTTCTGTATCTATTGGGATGATCTTGAAGCTTCTGTCTTCGAGTCCATTCCTGTAAAGATGCCTAGGTCTTGGTTTGGGTGTGTTGAACTATTGCTACATGGTAGGAGTGAAGCCAACTTGATCTTGATGAATTTTGCTTTGAAAATTGATTTTATATTTGTTTTGCAGGTATTTTATTGGGAATGTTTATGTCTGTGTTCAACAGGGGATTTGGTCTATATTTTTCCTTTTTTGCTGTTGTGTTTTTATCTAGTGTTGGTATCAGAAATATTGCTTAAATCCCATTGTTTGCTATAGATCTTTTAAAATTATTCATCTCATCTTGGTTTAATTTTGGTAGGTCATATGCTTCTAGAAATTTATCCATTCCTTTAAGGTTTTGGGGTTTATTAAAATATGTATGTTAAAGATATAACATAAATATACATAAAGATGTAACTTATGATTTTATGAATTTTATTGGTATCTATCCTATACCTTCCTTTTCATCTCTAATTTTATTAATTTGTACCTTTTTTTTCTCGTTGTTTAATTTGGCTAAGGGTTTGTCAGTTTTGGTCATCTTTGCAAAGAACCAACTTTTCATTTAATTTATTCTTTGTATTGTGGTTGTTTCTGATTTTATTAATTTGTGTTCTGATATTAATTGTTTTCCCAAGTCTACTGATCTGGGGTTAGTTTTGTTTTCATTTTTCCAAAGCCTTGAGATGTGCCATATCATTTGTCTGCACACTGCTGGCTTTGTTAGTGTAGGTAGGCCAATACACTCTTCTGTGAGGACTGACTTCATTTTATCTCAAAGACTTGGGTTTGCTATGTTTCCATCACTCAGTTCTAGGAATTTAAACTATTTCTTTTTTAACTTCTTTGATGACCCATTCACCACTCACTAGTCTGTTCTTTAATCTCCATGATTCTGTGTAGCTCCTCTTGGTGTTATCTCTAACTTTATCCTACTGTGGTCACACGGAATGAAGGAAGATGCTTCAGTTTTCCAGTATTTTTTGAGCCTCCCTCTGTATCCTCTGTGATCTATTTGAGAAAAACTTCACGGGCTGCTGAGAAGAGTGCACATTCTGTTGTTTTGTAGGGAGTGTTCTGTAGATGTCTTTTCGGTCTGTTTGATTTATGATGACACTTATTTATTAAATATGTATTAATATATAAATATTTATTAAATAATTTATTAAATATTATGTCCATTATTTTGCTGTTTCTCTCCACATGACCTGTCCATAGGTGAGAATGGGGTACTAAGTTCACCTACTTTCGATATGGCGGTATTATCTCTGTCTTTATATCTACCACTGTTTATAAAATTGAATGCCCTTGAGCTTGACGCTTAGGTTTGTGATGTCCTTTTGATGGGATATCCACCCCAGTTAGTATGTAGTGACCCCCTTTATCTCCTACGACTAGTTTTGGTTTGAGGTTCATTTCACCAGATACTAGAATATTAGTGCCTGTTTGCCTCCTGGTCCCATTTGCTTGAAATATCCTTTTCCATCTTCTTACCCTGTCTGTCTGTCTTTTGAGGATGGGGTGTGTCTCTTGGGAGCCATAAAAAAGATGGATAACTGTTTCTTATCCCGTCTACTGGTCTGTGTCTTTTGATTGTATAGTTGAGACCATTAGTGTTCAGAGTTATTAATGGAAAGTGTGTGCTAACTACTTTTACTTTGTTGGTTTTGTGGTGTTTCCATGGTCCATATTTGCTTGCCACCCTGAGTACTGCTTCTTCCTTAAAATACCTGTTGTAGCCCTGACCCCAAACGTCTCTGTATTTGGAGACACAAGTTAACTAACTGTGGTTTAATGAGTTCATCAGAGTGGGTCTTATGTGGTACACAATTGATGTTTTTATAAGAGGCAGCAATGAGGGAGGCTGATGAGATGGCCCAATTGGTAAAAGGCCATAAAAAGTCAGGCTTGGGTGACGCGTGTCTGTAATTCCAGAATGAGGAAGGCAGAGATGAGTCAATCCCTGGAGCTTGCTGGCAACGTAGTCATGCCAAGTAAGAGAGCTTCAGACTCAGGAAGAGATCTGTCTCGAAAAGGAAATGTGAAGAGTGATGAAGGAAGATATCACATGTCAACCTCTGGTCTCTCAATGTGCATGCGTGTTCATGTGCACACGTGCGTGCTCACCCACCCACCCATCCACACACACCCGCACACAAACACACACACACCACATATGCATCAATAAACGTGCAAATAAAGAAGTGAAAGAGAAGATGAGATACCGATGTACAGAGGGACAGTGCCATGAAGACCTAGAGAGATGAGACCATCTATTTACTATCCCTAGAAAGAAGTTTCAGAACTCATTCAAAGCCTTGATTTGGAGTGCTGAACTCTAGAACTGGAAAGAACTTCAGTGGTTAGTCACGCCGCTCTATCCAGGTGTCCTTTTATGGCCGTTCGAGCAGATCCACCTGCTTGTGTGGTCTTGAGTACTGTACTAGACACTCTGAGTGTGAGAGAATTTATCTGTGCAATGGGAGCTTAGATCCTTCTGTCTCCTGTATCTGAAGTTTCTCTCTGCAAAGCACTTCGCCACTTCTCAGTAGACTCTTAAGAAAATAGCAGCGCCACCCTGCCCTGAGGAGGGACGCACTCAGAGATCACAGCCTCCCTTCACAGGCCCCAAGTCACTGACAGGAGGTCTCCAGTGGCCTCCAGCAGAAGAGAAAAATTTAGTTGCTCTCCATATGAGTATTAACTTATTTTTCCACAACCTACTTCTAAACCCATGTATCAGCAGTATCTCCAGCTAACACCTGCACAGATATGTATTGTTTGTGTTGCAGTACCAGTTTTTATGGCATAGATGTACTGAACACTGAATCATGATGGGGTACTACTGGCTTAGAGCTTGGGGTGCTTGGGCACTTGGGGTTATTTGATTCCCATTCTGAGTTTCTTCTTTTCTAAAGGAAATAGACATTGAGCAGGATCCCTCTGCTAATGCATCCTGCATCTCTTCATTACAATGTTTTGAGTGGCACCTAAATAAATTTCATTTACACTCACATGACTGCTTGTCAAAACTCTGTTGATAATTTTATTATTGTAATATACTTTCTTCCTTAATTATTTAGTTCCAGTAAAGTAGAGAATATTAATTTTTATGGAAATTACCTGCCCCAGCAAACCTAAGCCACAAGCCTGCTCTTATTTCCATATGTGTGCTTTGAGGAGTATTTTAATAAATCAACCCAGAAACCTGTCATCACGGATTCTTCTGGGACATTCAGTACTTCTGCTCGTTTCAACCTTTTACGTGTGAGATAGCATGGAGTAGAGTGCATCCTAATGTTTGTCAGGAAATATCTGGAGATAGAACCACGCAGAATCAACCACACACTCCTATCACACAGGCATGCCCACGCGCGTGCACAGGCATGCACACATACACACAACATACACAACACACATGCAGACACACAACACACATAGCACACACACATGGACACACACACATACACACACAACCCACACACTTGCCTTGCTGGATCCACTCTGAGGGACAGTATGGTTGCGAAGCAGCGGAGCCACTAAATATTAGAGAGTTCTGATATCACTAACAAAAGTGACCTTGAACGTGGGCCTGCCGAATGGCCGATCCACTTCAGCCAGTGCTTTGGTAAATTAGCTGCACCAGCTCATCACCTCTGTCCACTCCTGTGCACAGACTATTAGACCATAAACAAATGCGAGTGTTGTGGTTGGAGCCTGGCCTTGGGGGAACTTTTATCCAGGCTATAAAATACCATAAAATGAATATGGCGGTTCTCTGGTGAGGAATCCAGTCTAAGACACCCTGGGTAGGGTGGAGCAGCATCTCTTCCCTTCTACCTGTGGCATCTGGCCCCAAGAACTACAAAGCGAGGCCATCTCGTTCCTTTGAGGGGGAGGTTTCTTACCCTTTGGGGGCAGCTCTGTGTTGCAGAAAGCCTGGTAAAGTGGGGCTCACATGCACACAAAGCAGAATGTGTCTGTAGGGCCCCAGCAGAAGGCAGGAGTGGGAACACTGGCATGTGTGCTGCAGAAGCCCGTGCATCTCAACCCTTCTCATATCCGAGCGGACAAGTAATGGTAGGGTAAAGTCTCGGAGCCCATGGCTTTCCTGTCTCTCCTTCAATCCCTGAAGTCAAGGAAAATGATGGATACACATGACCCCCATGGTGATGGTGGTAATTGACCCGGGAAGAGAAGTCACCTGGGAGCTCCCAGTGCCTCCTTCTTTGGTGGCAGGGGTGCTACCACCTATCACTCTCCCGGTCCTTGCTTGCCTTTCCATAGTCTGCTTTCCACTGCAACCCCAGAAGCTCAGAGGATGGTGTTCAGGGCTGTGCAAGGTGTGACTCATGGGAGCTTGTGTGAAACTGTTTTGGGATGCTGGGCAGCTGCATGAGTCTAGGGGTCCCTAGTTCATCAGAACGACCCCTGGGGTTCGCTACGCAGAGGTGTCCAGGCACGACAGGCCAGAGATGGCAGAGCAGTCAGAGCCTTGGTCTCCCCAACAGGCCAGACACATTCACCCAGGGCTGGGCTTTGCCTCCAAGATTAAATGCAAATTCCTACTTTAAAAATAAAGCCAAGCTGTGTTTTGCACCTTTTGACACTTATTAACTTAGGTCATTAAAAAGGAGGCTAATTAAAAATGAAGTAAAACAAAAGAGTCATTTGTCTAGTGTGAAGCCGGCTCTTCCTGTGCAGGCTCCCAGCCCTGGGGATGGAGCACCCCTCCCTCTGCTGACTGCTCTCGACTCAGCTGAGGCTGTGGGCTGCCTCATTATGCACCTCGTAAAGGAGAGAAATCATTGTTCTCAAAATTAGCCGAAGCCAGAATTTACATTCCCTGGAAATTTGGTTTCTTCATTGTCCTTGGAGATTTTTTCCAACTGCAGTTAAAGTAAGCGAAGTTCGATAAATGCTTAGTACTTCATTAAGGCGGACATGAGCAAGCCCATTTCCTCCAAGTGGTATTCTGCAGGTATTGGCAGAGGTCACTTCTGCTTGGAGAGGACAGTCTGGCCCTTCATGGCCAAATGGCCAAAGAGGAAAACACAGTATCAAAGTCAACACTTGAGAGTTGAGAAGGTTGTGGGTCCAGATGCAGGCTGACTTCGCTAAAGGACGGTCAGACAAGAGGATTACTCTGAGCTAGAGACAGAGAGAGATGTACTCTTGGGTTTGGAAGCCTGCTCATTTGCTACCCCTAAGGAGTTACATGACCTGTCCTGATTCAGTGGAGGTCCATGGCTTCTCCAGCTCTTGTCCCAGCTCCATACTTCCCCCACCCATGCCCACAAGGATGCCAATCTGGCCTTTCTTTAGCATTCCTGGCACCTTTGTAGCAAGCAGTGCCAGGTCTGGGAGGGTTCCAGGTCTGGCTGGTGGCTGGTAACTCCCCATTCTCCAATTTGGAGGTGTGTCTGATGGCAGTTTGGAGGCTCCGGGGAAGTTACCCAGTGGCTGCTCTTGGCACTTTTCTGTGTGTACTTCTCTCCAGCAGGGCATGAAGGTTGATTTTTGATCAAGTTGCCCTGAGAAATCCAATAGCAAACACATCATAAAAGCCATTCAAAGCCTGTGTTGCTACATTAAAACCCATGTGGTCTGGCAGTGCCAGGTGGAAGGGGGACAAAGAAGGACCCAGGGCCATTCAGAGAAGGAGCTACGGCTCTCAGTCAGGGGACAGAGGTGTTGGACTTTGGAGCAGATGGGGAGGGGTAGACAGACAGAGTAGCCATGATGTCCCCCAAATTGCTGTAGACTCTCCTCCAGGAACAGTCTGTGCTTTGGAGGGGCGCATTAATGTTGGCTACAAGCTTAGCCACTGTGGATAGTGACTTTGTTTGTGCTGGAATCTGACAGCCAC
Source organism: Bramus lutescens (assembly GCA_001685075.1). NCBI lineage: Eukaryota > Metazoa > Chordata > Mammalia > Rodentia > Cricetidae > Bramus > Bramus lutescens. The sequence goes on from LOEQ01002735.1 coordinate 141,916, forward strand.
TGCACTGTCCTGCAGGAAGTAACCATGTCCAATAAATCATTTCTTGGTTTAGGAATATAATAAACACATCAGGTCAGGCTCCAGCCTGCCAGGGGCATGTATATCACTTTCTCCCTCCCCCAGGGCTGTCTAGGAAACCAACATGGACTACTTTTTTTTATCAAAGGAGCCCATTTAAACAGCAACCCTTAATACCTATCTGAATACGCACATTGACTACAAATAATAACATATCATTGCCATTGCCATCTTTGGAGACAGGCACTGCCAACCTGTGGTGATTTAGCAAAGGCTCCGCATCCACTGCTCCTTGGTAGAACTCTGGGGTAACTCCACAGATGTAGAGGCCACAGTTTGTTTTCTCTGCATGTGGGTTCTCTCCAAAGCCATAAACATGCTACATTTCAGTCCTGCTCACAGAGATTCCCCCATTACGCGTTGGTCCCCTGAAGCGCTGTGATGGCGCCACCTTTTACAGGTGGCAGAAGGATGCTGAGAGACCCCGAAGTGTCAAGTCACAGCAATCATCTTCAAATCCCAAATTGTCCTGAAAGGAGAAAGGCTTTGGATTTGTCTTTGGCTGTTTGGCCAAACTGGGGCACAGATGGGATAATGACTTTTACAAACAGCATTTTGATGAGAGGAGGGGAGAAAGAATCATATGTAAAATGCACAAAGGCTGCATAAACACACTGATGCCTGCAGCTGGAACAAACTAAAAAGATGTTTAATAATTTAGAACCAAGCAGGCAGGGCCTGTGCAGCTGTTGTGTGCAGGGGACCATGAAAGTCTTCCATTTGACAGCTGGCCCCATCTTTCCCCAGTTGCTATGTGAAGAAGAGAATGCAGATCTGGGATTAGCCAATCCCTGTTACCCTTGCCCATCTGCCACTAAGACCCCCAGCTCTGCCTCCCTAGCAGAGAGGCACACACATAAAGAAGGCCAGCCTTTGCAAGCATATGCAGGCGTCGCTATTAGCCGTCAGGGCCGCC